>JAODAL010029109.1:0-52179 GCA_025379985.1 Phyllomedusa bahiana | reverse complement strand
TCCTTTTGTGTTCCATTACAACACTTTGACTGGACTATTTTAATACATGAATATGCTTCGATTTAAACCCTTCCATTGTAGCTTTGCTATAAATTCAATCTGTGCCCCAGTCAGGCCTGGACTTGTAATCTGCCTGACTGAGCATAGAACTTTGCTTCTGGTCACTACCACTGACGTGGCCCTGCAGCATGGTACAGAAGGAGCAGGCTGAGACATAGTCGGTAAACAGGCAGTAAGGTCAAGACAGGCAGCAGGCAGAACGTAGCCAGGTCACTTGCAGATAGGTCAGGGCAGGTGGCAGGCAGAGAGTAGTCAAAGTCCAGTTTACAGGTCAGACACCAGAAATAACGGTAGGAGGAAGTGAGTTAATAAAGAGTTTAGCATCCAATGATTTTCAGTTAGCCCCCCCTACCCTTTAACCCCCTTACCGCCGGGGGCCAGTTTTGGCCTCTCTGCAAGCCCTTTTTTTTAAATCTGTCTTTGGCCCCATTTAGGTAGAATAACTTTTTGACATTTTAAAAACCATCCAGGGGGATTCAGAGAATGTTTTCTCATGACACATTGGCTTTAAGATATAAAAATTTTGGCCCAAAAAAGATTTTTATTTTTGAAAAATATAAAAATTATGGAAAAATGTAAAAAATTTACCAATTTCAAACTTAAAAAATTTTTCTGCATGTAAGACGATAGTTTTTTCCCCTCAAAATAGTTTATAACTAGCATCTCCTTGTGCCCTGCTGTATTTTTGGCATATTTTTTTAAATGTTTTTTTTTTTTTTTTTTACAACATTGGGGGGGCTTATAAATTTAGTAGTAATTTTTTCAAGAAAATTTGAAAAAAAATATTTTGGGGACCAGTCCATTCTAACGTGACTTTGATTGACCTGTATGTTAATACCCCCATAAATACCTCATCTAAGAAACAACACCCCTTAAAGTATTCAAAACTGCATTTAGGAAGTTTTTTAACCCATTAGGTGTTTCCAAATTAAAAGCAAGTGAAAGTGAAATTTTAAAAAAAATTTCACTTTTTTTTGCAGATTTTCAATTTTTTACATTATTGACAAGAATACGGAAATTATCAGGGAAAGCAAATTAATATTTGTTTCCCCCCAGATTTCCCGTTTCAAGATATCCCATTTTGGGGCCCTATGCGCTATTTGGCTCAACCACAAGCCCCAGAATGGGGAGTACCTACCGACTCGGGGCCCTCATTTTCATTACAATTTTTTTTTAGGGCCATTTCAGGTTTGCGGACACCCAAGGCCCAAAAATTAATAAATACCCCTAAAAAACCTCATAGGAAATACACCCCTTACGAATATATCCAAGGGGTGTAGTGGTAATCGACCCCACGGCGTTTCACAAATTTTTTTAGCGTTCGGCTCTGAAAATAAAAAAATATTGTCATGAATGCGCAAGAACCCCAGCTTTGATTTCTGGTCGCCGGCCACGGCCGTTTTGCGACGAAACCCCGGGGTTTTTGACATAGTTTTCATTTGTGTTCACAGGGGGAAACTGGTTTTCTTCCCTGCTATCTTGATTGATTCCTGCCCGACGCCAGCCGGGAAAATTTTCCAGCACCCAGGGTTAATCGGGCCCCATGCTCCTGGGATTGACACTCTACCTTTCCTATCGGGTCTTCTGTTTCTTCCTCCTATGCCTTTTGTCCTTATTTTCTCCGGGAAGGATTTAAGGGCTCTCTGTCTCCCTTTTTTGCTGGTTATACTGGTCCTTTTCTGTCTGTTACTTCCTCTCTATTCTGTGCCCCCTGGTTACCTTACTTTGCTTGGATCAGTTTATTCTTCGGCCCCTTTACTTTGTACCGCGTTCCCGATGTTTTTCGACTTGGCTTGCCTGAGTTCCCATATTTGGTTTTTTTTTTTTTTTGTCTGCGTCTTGGTTTTACACTATTCATATAGTGCTCAGTCTTCTGGGGGCCGACCTTTAAAGGGTCGGGCACCCCAAAAGGCGGGACCCAAAGGGGTTGGGATCAGTTCAGGGCCCCCACTGTCTGTGTCTGTTGTGCACCCCTATGGGGACCTTACAAAATATATTTTTTTCCATTAAACGCAATTTTTAAGAAAATGTTTAATTTTTACAAGGTCTTGGAAAAAAAGACCCAGAATTTGTTACGCAATTTCTTCCAAGTTTGACAGATATTGGTGGGGGGCCCGTCGCACTGCAAAGCCCCCCAAACACTGAAAGTGAAACCTTCCAAAGTTGCCCCATTTTGGAATTCAAAAACCCCTCAGGGGTCTATTAAGGGGGGATTTTTGCATTTGGGCGCACAGGGGTTCCGCAGTTTTTTTTTTTGCATTGGGCCAGGAAAAAAAGGGGGGGGGAAACGCAGTTCCGCCATTGTTTTTGGCTTCTTTTTACAGTATTTCCCTTTTGGGATAAATAGGGATAACTTTACTATGGGGGTCGGTACAATTTAAAAATGGTATAAATTTTATAATTTTTTATGTTTTATTACTTTTACACAATAAAGCGATTTTTAAAAAAAGGCGTTTTTATTTGTCCATTTGACAGCCATAGCTTTCTTAATTTTTTTATAGGGGCTGTTGTGGGCTTGTTTTTTACGAGATGAGTTATGTTTTTATTTTTTCCATTACGGGGGGGATTGGCTTTTTCATTTTATTAAGGTTTTTGTTAGGGATTTTGACAAAATACAGCAATATGGAGTGTTTTTTTTTTTATTTTTTCACGGTACTGTGTGGTATAAATGACAGCTATTTTATCACAGGGTTTTACGATTACAGCATACCACATTTTATAATTTTTTTAATGTTTTAGCTTTTACACAAAAAAAACACTTTTTTTTTGAAAAAAAAAACACGTTTTTCATCCCGCAGTCTGAAGGGCCCTAAAAATTTTTTTTTTTCGAGATGAGTTGACGTTTTTATTGGTAACATTTTGGGGGGGGGGGACAAGAATTTATGATCACTTTTTAATCCGTTTTTTGGAAGGCAGGGTGAAGAAAATACTGCAATCCTAGCAGTGTTTTTTATTTTTAATAGCGTTCACCGTGCAGTATCTGTGACAAGTTAGTTTTACTCTGTGGGTTGAGCCGATTACGTTGATACCCAATTTATGTAGTTTTTTTTATTTGAAAGCACAATTTTTTTGAAAAAAAAAGTGTTTTTATTGTGTAAAACAATATTTATGCATCGCTATCTTCTAATAGCCAGAACTTTTTAATTTTTCTGCATACAGAGCTGGGTAAGGACTTTTTTTTTGCGGGATGAACTGATGTTTTAATTGGCATCACTTTGATGTTGATATGAGTTTTTGATGACTTTTTACTCCATTTTATGTGCTGCGGGATGAACAAAAATCGCAATTCTGTGACTGTTTTTGGGGGTTTTTTTTACGGCGTTCACCGTACGGGTTAATTAACATGACAGATTTATAGGGTGGGTCGCTACGCACGCGACAATATGAAATACGGGTACTTCATTTATTTTTGATCTTTTTTGGGGCGATTGCCGTTTGTAAAGGGGAAAAGGGCGATGTACGTGTTTTTTATTTTATTTTTTGTGTTTTACTTTTTTACACTTTTTTTCACTTTTTCACACTTTACACTTTTCCCCAGGGGGGAAATGCATGAACGATCGTCAGATTGTTTATGCAATAGGAGATCAGCACACAGCTTATAGCTGTACGTTGGTCTCCATGGCAACTGTCAGTCATGCTGCCCAGATTGCATTGTGGGCATCGTGACGTTACCAGACAACCCGGATGCTCTCATTCAGCATCCGGGCTGTCTGGTAGGAGACTCAGTAGCGGCGCTCAGCGCCATTACTGAGCCGGGATCGCGGGCAGCAGGAGCTCACTCCTGCCTCCCGCAGCTGCGATGTCGTGTCCACGATGTCGTGACATCGGGGGGGTTAATCCCCCGCGGCCGGAGCTCACTCCGGTCCAGGGGCATGCGGCATGATGCCAGTGGTAATATACCGCTGGTTCCATGCCGCGATCTTGCGCACTCCACCTGTGAGCGCGCAAGATCGCCTTGACGTACTCATACGGCAATTTGCGGGAACCCTTACCCGACATTGACGTATGAGTACGGTAAATGTCAGTAAGGGGTTAAAATTTTAGTCGACGCACATGCCCTAGGGAATGAGTATGCGTGTGGCGGCCAGAGACAGAGAACAGGAGTAGAACAGGAGTAGGGAGGGGTGAGTGAAGGCCAGCGAGGGAGACACAGACATGAGCGCGACCACAGTTCAAAACAGGGAACATGGTGTACATCGTGACAATAACACTTCAAGACTAGTTACCTGAGTAGATTATCTTTTATGCACCAAGTGCCATAATCAACTCATGGGTATCCCAAAAGGGACTGTAAAATAGAGTATTAAACTAGTAAAATAACCAGCTGCTACTGCAGCTTAAAGCTCTTAGGGCGTCATGTATGAATCTCGGTGCATCGGCGCCCGAGGTGCGCTCATACATGCAGTGTAAAGTCCCCTGTGCCTCGCCAGTGTGTGAGGCGCAGTGCGGGACTTAGGCGCAGAAGGACTCTGGAACGGATTTAGCCTCTGAAGTACATTCACCATTATTTACTATGGGGACTGTATCTCCGACGCAAAATCCGTTCCGGATTTACATTGCAAATACGTGCCACACTTTGTGGAACGTATTTGCAATGTAATTACGGAACGGATTTCGCCTCGGAGATGCATTACACAGTATGAAAAATAAAATGGCTTGCTTATTGAAATGAATGACTTAATCAACAGACATATACAAGTGCAGGAAAAATGAAATCAATGTATAAAGACAGTTTTGACAATCACATTAATGACAATATATAGATGAGGTTCAAATAAAAAACAAACCACTACCAAATGTATTCCCAAGTCCCTGGAAATTACACTAATGTAACAGCACATAGGCCAATTCAGATGTTGCCCAGATGTTGCCCAGAGGTTTTCAAACACATTTTGTAGAACAACAATTTGAGATGTATTTGCCCTGCTTTGAGGTTTAATGCAATTTAGTATATACAATAAAAGGCTTGCTTGGACCTGTTGTCCACCAAGAAGGATTTCTTGCTTTATTATTTATTCTTCTTCACCAATCATTTATTGTACGAGTGTACTGCTGTCAATGTAGAACTCGAGCACATTACAAGCATTCCGCGCTCCACTTCGACTTCACCGCTCAGATAGACCACATTCAACTAGGTCTGCCTGTCGGAGCGGTGAAGCACTGCAATGCGCCTCACTTTGCCGACCTGCGATCATGCATTCCTCAGAGTTTTCGAATTTGCTGCGTCCCGCCCCAAAATGCCCACAGCGCGCCCATTGCACGCCCCTTTTTGTTAGGCGCATCCGAAAGTGGCGAAGGTTGCACCTAACATCGCATCCCTGCGTCCGACAGTGGGTTCGGACCGGTGAGGCGCAAGTTCCGCCAGAAAACGGGCGCAACTCCCAATCACACATGTCGCCCTTAATGTCTTAAAAAAGGGAAAAGGAAGTACATGTGTAGTATACACATCTTTAAAAGGGTTTTACCACTACAGAGTAAAATTGATGTGGGAAGCTTACAAATTAAATAAAAAACATTTATTATTTATCAGTCCTGGCCACACATACTCACATAACTTTTCCTCTCAGGCAGCTACTGTCAGTCTCTTCCCTGCTCACTGATGAGTGAGTGTTCAACGCCAGATGCTGTCATTGTTCTCCTGTCCTCTGTATTCCTCAGTAAATAGCTAAACAAATAAAAATAAAAAATAAATCTCAACCAGGTATGTGCACTGAGAAAAAAAAATCCATGTTTGGTTCCTGCAAGGATTTGAAGCTAGGAGCACTCTGCTGAAAGACAGAAGTGCTAACTACTCAGCTACATTGTAGCTACTCACAGCTATACTCCCCTAACATGTTTCACCATCTCAAATGTCATCCTCAAGGGGTATCGGGGCAAGTATGATCACACCAAGATATGGAGATTGTAAAGGCTAGTGCTGTCATCAGTCACACCTCTCCATATTAGACTAATCAAAAAATGGCAACATGGTGCCCTTAGTGTTGTTTGATTGGCATAGGTATCAACCTTTTAAGGCATAAGAGTTGGGGTTCATGAGCTTGGCTAAGCCTGATAAATAGCGGAAATGTTCGCATAACCTATTCAAGCTTGCTGGCCGATCACATTCCTGTGCAAATGACAGTCATCGGCTTATGAAGACAAAGCATGTACCAGAACTTAGAATTTAGGCATGCAAAAAGAGCAACATGCAGCAACATGCAGTAGCTATCTACATTGACTCAAAGCCCACTCTCAATAGAGCACGGTCCTTTAAGATATGGTTAATAGGGCAATTGTAGGACTTTGCTGTCAGTCTATAAGGATGGAAAATGTATATATGTATGTTTATGTGTGTACATATATATATTGTATTGCTGTGTCATGGTGAAGTCCTGAAAGGGGTTAACTGGGTTAAGCAGAGGCAAACAGTGCAGATGGGTCAGCAGCTTATTGCTGGGCAGTTAAAGGGATGAACTAAAAAGTGCACATCTAGGAAGAGTCTGCCAGCTCTGGAGTTTAGTTCTGAGTTCTGTTATAAGTATCCTTAGAGTTGCAGCTGGGGACAATTGGTGTTCCAGAAAAAGGGAGATCTCTATCTATCAGCCAGCGATAGGTAGGTCAGGACGGGGAAAAACAACAACCTCACTCACCTATAATTCTACTAAAGAGAAGCCAGAAAGAGAGAGCAACAGAACAAGTGGTGAAGAGAAGAGTGAGCACAGAGATCAAGGTGGGCAGTAAGGGGTACTGCTTAAAGAATGTGAGACCCAAAAAAGGACAGAACAGAAAGTGTTCTGTATCGCAAGATGCCAACACCTTGCACAGCTGAACTGGGACAGAGTTGTCGCCGATGCCAGCACCTTGCACAGATAGACTGGGATAGTACTTAGAAGGGAATTGTGTGGGGAGCAACTCGAAGAAATGAGGTGTCTGTGTTGTGCAAAAGTAACCTATAGCTGGTGTCAAGAATGGCCATCTAATAGAATAGTGCAGTGAGTAAAAGCCTGAGGATTTTCCAGAACAAGTGTTGTGTCTTTTTTTTATATAGCGCTGGTGCACCACACCACTCACTACTATCATCATCCACGGCAACCACCCACAGCCATCGCTATATTTGTGGTATATATGAATTTTTAAAATGTTTAATACACGTCCTTAAATCCTTTCAAACTAAACATGTGCTAAATTTTACTATTAAATTACTTTTATAAGCAGTCAGATACAAAAGTTACAAATAAGGAAAAAAATAAAATAAAAAAATATATATATAGACATAACTGTATATTTACTTTAACATACCTTTAACATGGCATGTGGAATGGTTTACTTACTTATGAATAAATTATCACTGACTCTCAATCTAAAATATTACATTTTGATTGTATTTTCCACCTATATCTAATAGTCCCATCAACTAAAAATAATGTATCGTTATCATTTCATTTTGGGTAGGGTTACACAATTGTTTAAATAAAATAATGGCTTTCTTGCAGCACAACTTTATGTAAAAAACTGTTTTAGATGGAAAAAGTAATCGGCAAGAAGACACCACTATGTGATGCTTACTGCTAAAGAGTTATACTGCTTCATTTGAATCAGATTTACAATGCAAAGCTTTTCCCCCAGGGGGCCAGTTTGGAGTGGTGCTTTACAAGGTTACTGTCATTTCAGTGGATTTCTGAGACACTTCAGAAGTTTATAACATTGGGGACTGAGGTGCTGAGACCCCCATTGATTGCTAGAAAGAAACGAAGAATTAATTAATTAGTTCTCCGTTGCAGAGGTGCGAACGGGCCCATTTTACAACGGACAATTAAATGAGTCCCTCGGATTTCCACCACGGTGTCCGTTGCTTTCATGGTAAAAATAGCCTAGCTTGCTTCATTATTTTTTCTGTCATTCTCGACAGAGGTTCCGAATGGAACATCCAACGCTGATGTGAACTAAGTCTAAAAGGTGGTTTCTGTGATCTAAAAACAGGATGTGATAAAGGGAGAGAAGATGAGCTCTGTAATCTATAGCTTTATATGATTTCAAATAGAATTTTTGAGCAAATTTTTAACCAGTACCCTTCTCCCTGACTAGGCACATTTTCTTTTTTTTAGTATACACAGGTTTGAATGTTATAACACTTTTTTTTCTGTTTTTCTGTAATATGTTAGGCTTCATTGTGTAATGTTTACATCTTTTTATATAATATGAGGGAAAATAATAAAAAAGGTCTACTCTTCTCATGTTTTTTATTTGTTTTTACAACAGCGAAAGTGTGGCTAAAATAAGTTTGGTAATTGTGTCCCTTTTCTAACATGGATGTTTATATATATTGTAGATGATATCAAGTTTCAGGATCATCGATGGTGAGGCAAAGAGGTTTGGGCTGTTCGTATTAATTTAAATACAATTATATTTTGTGTGTTCTATTGTTTTATTTTACATATTGTGCCACTCATGTTGTGCTCAGAAAAATGTGGTATCCCACAACAGGATTATATTCTTTATTTGATGAATGTTTTTCCTGCCAGCTGTTGCTGTTTCTGTGTGTGCACACACTCTTACAATCAGGGATAAGTGTACACTGCCACTATACAAGTGCTGATACAACCTACAGCACCATCATATGGAGACCACATAGTGCTCAGACACCCGCTCAGATACAGTGAAGGAAATAATTATTTGATCCCTTGCTGATTGTGTAAGTTGATAAAGACATGAACAGTCTATAATTTTAAGGGTAGGTTAATTTTAACATTGAGAGATAGAATAAAATAATATCCAGAAAATCACATTGTATAAATTATATACATTTATTTGTATTTTGATGGACTACTTCATCGCATCAATGGGAGAATGGATGGAGCCATGTACCGTAAAATCAACCGTGACAAACTCCTTCCCTCCACCAGGGCATTAAAAATGGGTTGTGGCTGGGTCTTTCAGCAAGACAATGACCCAAAATATACAGCCAAGGCAACAAAGGAGTGGCTCAGAAAGAAGCACATTTATGTCATGGAGTGGCCTAGCCAGTCTCCAGACCTTTATCCCATAGAAACCTTATGGAGGAAGTTGAAGCTTCGAGTTGCCAAGTGACAGCCTCAAAATCTTAATGAATTAGAGATAATCTGCAAAGAGGAGTGGACCCAAATTCCTCCTGACATGTGTGCAAACCTGATCATCAGCTACAAAAAATGTCTGACTGCTGTGCTTGCCAACAAGGGTTCTGCCATCAAGTGTTAACGCTTCTTAACCAGAGAAATCAAATACTTATTTATCACTGCAAAATGCAAATAAATGTATATAATTTATATAATGTGATTTTCTGGATTTTATTTTGGATATTCTATATCTCAATGTTAAAATTAAGCTACCCTTAAAATTATAGACTGTTCTTGTCTTTGTCAATGGGCAAACTTACACAATCAGCAAGGGATCAAATAACTATTTCCTTCACTGTATAGAGACTACATACTGGTCAGACACCAGCTCAGGTCCCCATCACGTAACAGTGACTACAGCACTAATCCACCACAGAACCAAAATAACCCCTGACATCCAGGGACTCATAGGAGACGTCTTATTAATGAGTTGTTCTCTTCTATCATGAGTCGTTATTTTTCCCTTTTCTTCTCCATCTAGTCCAGACTGCTATGACAACTTCCCCTGGCCATTACTGGTCTCTGCAGAAATATCTTAGAATCCCCACTTTTCAAGCATCTCTTTACCTATTCCAACCTCTGTACAAACTTGTCAAGGGTGGTAGAGCAGGTACAGGCCATAGCTTACAGTCTCCTAAAGTGCTGGGGAGGGGAGAAGAGAACTAGCCCCATGGAGATTATGCTATGGCTATGGCCTGTACCCCTCAGAATCCTATTACCATGACATGCAATTACCTATGACAGAATCCTTTTACCTATGACATGCAATTCTTTTCAAGACGGAGCTGAGCTGCGCTATTGAAACACGCAGCGGCGATCTCTCATGTGAACGCCGCTTCGCATTCAGCACAGCGAGCAGTGATAATCTCACTGCTAATTGCTAGATCTGTCTTGGGGACCGACAGAGCGGACCCCAAGACACATCCCTAAACTCCGTGTGAACAAGCCCTAAATTTTATGGGAAGTTGGCAAGTGGTTAAAATTTAAACTGAAAATCCTGCTGACCCCACAACATACAGTGATTGACAGTTTTCTCTGTATACACACTGATACATGGAAGGCTGTAAATCACTGTATTTGGACGGGGTAAGCAGGATTTCACTGACTATCAAGAAGTCCTATCAGGATTTTCTCTGCTTGTTACTCATGAGTTCTACTCCAAATACAGCTCAGCTTCTCTCCCTCTAGTACATCCTGCTCTCAAATATGGTAGCATAAACCACTGTCTCCTGTTGTTGACACACCTTTTTAGCTTTCACTGGCAAGCCAAAGCGACTGTAGAGATCCTAAAAGATTGTCTATCATCTTCAGATAGCCATGCCCATCAGAGAGGAGACAGAATAAGCTAACAACAGTCAGAGGAGCACAGTGTATGCAGAGGACCATTTCACTGTGTGGAGCCATTCATTTCTACTAATGGGCCAGTATGTTATTGCAATTCAGATCTGAGACTTGCAACTACACAGCATCTCCTTTACTTTACAGTCATTACAGCTACTTAATCTCAGTGCATGCATGTTATTTTAAAGAGACCCCATGTGCACTGTGCAATGATAAGAGAGATCAATAACCGTGCTAAATTTAGAGGCCCATAATTGATACTTTCAGCCTGGTTTCTCCATAACTCCATGATGTGTTTTATTTACCTAGTATGACATTGCTTACACTTTTACCTAAGAGATTACAGAAAAATGATCACCAGTTCAGCCAGTCGGAGTTCTATTCATCAGTCAACACCTTTGTTATCGTATGAGAGGAAGGAAAAGGGCTGGGTCATTGAGAAAAGCTCCTGAATGACAGTAAAGCTTTATAATAAATTCCTATAAATACAAGTCCTCAAACAACTTAGTAGGTCAACAAAGCTCTCTGGATCCATGGCTGGCACGACTGGCATTTCCTGACTAGACTTTGTTTTTCTGTTCATACATTTTATGTTCACTGCTGCTGACAATGACATCGTCATTCAAATTTTACAATACATATAGATTAATTTCTTGCTACGTTGTCCACAATACAAATTAAGTATTGGCCTTAAATATCAATATTTGTCTAAAACTGTTAATTTATTTGATTTTATTTATATTCAGTCAACCTATTCCTCAGTGCTCTACAAATTCACTCCTATCAGTCAGGGTCCACCCACAGTGATATTCCTATCTCAGACATTAGTGACATAACCTGTCAATATTTCATAAATGTCTAAAATAGAAACACCCATTTATAGGTGTTTTTTCACCATGCTGTTTCACATAGCCAGAGGCAGGATCAGACACCTGGCTCGGCTGTGGTGGTTCTATAGCAGTGACCGGCATATCAACTCTGTATTCCCAGCTCTTCTTATTGCAGTGACTTGATGGCCAGAGATTTAATCCATAGTGTACAAGGCTGGGTGAAACAAGCACTTATCAAAAGTAAACAATCTCCTTTGTTTGTTAGAAATAACACACTCTGTTTTCAAGCTGGTGATGTCAATCCCTGCTTTCATATAAGACAAAGAGCAGAGTGAAGAGGGGACAGAAGGACGGTAACCAGAGAAACTTGTCTACACTCAGAGCAGATAAAATCTCTCATCTCCTGTCTAGGGTAATACCAAATGAGCAATGTATTTGGTAATAGTCTTGATTTACCATTCCCTACATGTTGAAAGCTAATCATTGTAGTGAGGAATCCCTTTAAGCAACCTCCAATCAGAAGACAACATAATTGAAAGAGAACCTTCCATGAGTTTCCTCATTATGACCAGATATGATTTCATCTGCAGCACTGTGGCATTTCAGAAAAATCATGGCCAGGAGCCAAGCAAAGTCACAAACACTGACTTTGCTGGCCCTGCCCACCACCTTTCACCTGGCTGACAGCTTTTTTTCTATTTGTGTATATGAAGACACCTGTCAATCAAGGCCTGTGAGTCACATAGACGCCATTAAAGGGGTTGTCTCACTACAAGGATTGCTTTTTATGTTAAAGATCTTGCATAAACAAGTCACTTTTCAATATATGTCCATTAACAGTTTCCTATCTATTCCTAGATATCCCCTCTTGTATGGGCTGCATCAGCTCCTCAGGTCATTATAGCTACAGATCTGTTTGATCTCTTCTGATAGGCTGCAAGCACTGGTCGCTATAGCTACAGACCTGGTATCCTCATCACTGCAGGCCAGTAGAAGACAGTAAAGCCAGTAAACCTGTTCCTGAATTCAAAAATAAAGAGAAAACAGGACTGAGGCAAGATGAATTGATGTAGTGAGACAACGACAACCCTTTGAGCATCATATAGAAACCCTATGTCCACTGAGATTCAATTCGCGTTAAAACCTATTGGCAAACTTTAATAAGGCAGAAAAGACCACTGATCTACTGTGCAAGGTTTCAAGAACAAGAAGATAGAAAATACAAATGATCAGCATTTGCAAATGATCACAAATCACTAGATACAGCACATGCTACAATGTTCTCATGTTCGCCAAAGCTTGTGACATTGTTTGCACATTACATGAGATGATCTCTGATCATATCTACAATGGAGCACTGACTCCTAACGCCTCACAAAACTATTCTTAAAAAAGAAGCTGCTAATATATTTCAGAATTGTGTGTAAACCTTTCATAAAGATGCAGATAGAGAGAAAGCACTTATACAGAAAAGGAGTCCAAATAACAAAACACTGTTCATGTAAATTTTATCTCAATTAATACAAATTATCTCCAAATGAAAAAGCAAGTCCGATAACACCAACATTGAAAAGTGTTCTCTAGCACATGCTGAAAATTACAGAAAGTTTTGGTATTACTTACAATGTGTAAAAGAGTTACTTAGCATACTAAAATGTGACATATGGTATTTACTGAAAAGCATCTAAAAATTTAGACAACGAGCACATGTATAAGATTTTAAACAAGTCATCTTAATGCAGTTAATTACACAAACTCTAGAGATGTTGGTCTCTTGGGTCTGTTTGATTACTGCAATACGGCTAAGTGATATAAATCTTATGGATTTGCTCTTTGTCTACATTTATAGTTATTATTCAGTACATACCATATGCCAGCTGTTAGTATATTGAGTAACTCTTTTATTCATTATTTCCAATTCAGTAAATTTCCTCCACATTTACAGCTAGGGCAATAGGCCTCAAGAGTTGGTGTTATTAGACTTGTTTTTCCAGATATTGATTATTTTAGAAAAGGAACTAAAACCAATTTAACCCCCAATGCAATATTCCATTATTGTCTGTTTCTCACGGTGTAGGATATCTTTATCTATTGTGGTCAAAGTCTCTTTTACTTTCTAAATTGTTAAGCAGCAATAACTATATTTTAATACCACGGTAAAGAGGAAAACATAGGTGCATTTACTTAACCCTTCAGAACCAAAGCTTATATACATATATATATAGTAAGAGGGCGCAAGGAACAGGCATTGATGGAAGGTATGTGTCACCATTATGCCTGGTATCGGTGAGGTAAAGCCCTATATAGTATGTGTCAGATGCATTAGGCGGCTGACATCCTTGGTATTATTAGTATAACTGCTGATACAGTGAGCGTCATGTTACCTCCATCCTTAAAATGTCGAAGACTGCAGTCCATTACAACAACTGGATTAAGGTAATCTTCTCTGATGAGTCTAATTTTCAGCTTTACCCAATACCAGGTCGTCTAATGGTTAGACGGAGGCCTGGAAAGGCGTACAAGCCACAGTGTCTTGCACCCACTGTGAAATTTGGGGAAGGAAGTGTGATAATCTGGGGATGCTTCAGCAAGGCTGGAATTGGGCAGGTTAATCTTTGTGAAGGACGCATGAATCAAGCCGCATACAAAGTTATCCTGGAAAAACACTTGCTTCCTTCTGCTCAGGCAATGTTCCCTAACTCTGAGGATTGTTTTTTCCAGAAGGATAATGCACTATGCCACACAGCATGGTCAATCGATGTGTGGATGAAGGAGCACCACATCAAGACCCTGTCATGGCCAGCCCAATCTCCAGACCTGAACCCCATTGAAAATCTCTGTAATGTAATCAAGAGGAAGATGGATAGTCACAAGCCATCAAACAAAGAACAACTGCTTACATTTTTGTGCCAGGAGTGGCATAAGGTCACCCAAAATTACTATGAGAGACTGGTGGAAAGCATGCCAAGACGCCTGAAAGCTTTGATTAAAAATCATGGTTATTGCACCAAATATTGATTTCTGAACTCTTCCTGACATAAAACTTTAGTCTTATTGTTTCTAACTAAATATGAACTTATTTTCTTTGCATTATTTGAGGTCTGACAGCACTGCTTCAAAGGCTCTTGTGGTCTTTTGCCCTTGCTGTAAATGTCGAGGAAAGTTTCTGTATTGGTAATAATGTATAAAAGACTTACTCAACATACTAAAACGATCTCTGAAATGTAAAATTAAATAAAAATTAAAATGAAATGTAAATTAAAGGTTCTAGTTCTTTGGTAACATATCAAACACATGAGATACATGCTGCAAAAATATTTGGGAAAAATATGAAATGAAAGTAATGATAACAGATATGAACCCTTAGAGTGAGTCATTTCAAAGGGGAAAAGCTTAACCTATATTTTGGCCTTGGTTCTAAGGGGTTAAGCAAACTGCACCTGTGTTTTCTTCTTAAGAGACCACTGCAAAATTTTCAGTTTCCTGATTTTTCTCTGGTATATTTTTGAGAAACATGTACATTGTTATTTTACTATATAAACTACTGACTACATGCTTCGAAATTCAAAGCAAAAAATTTGGTATTTATTTGCAGTAAATGAGAAATCTTCAAAATAATAAAAAAGCAGTGCTGTCAGACCTCAAATAATGCAAATAATGTTTTGGATATCCTTCCACAAGCTTCTTACAATAGTTGGTAGGAATTTTGGCCCCTTTCTCCTGACAAAACTGGTGTAACTGAGCCCTGTTTGTAGGTCACCTTGCTCACACCTGTCTTTTCAGCTTTGCCCATAAATTTTCAATAGAACTGAGATCAGGGCTTTGTGATGGCCACTCCAAAACATTGACTTGGTTATCCTGAAGCCACTTTGTAACCAGTTTTGCAGTATGTTTCGGGTCATTGTTAATTTGAAAGACGCATTTCTGCCCAAACTTTAACTTCATGGCTGTGTTGCTTCAGTATTGCCACATAATCTTCTCTCCTCATGATGCCATCTATTTTGTGAAGTGCTCCAGTCCCTCATGAAGCAAAACAACCCCACAACATGATGCTGCCACCCACGTATTTCACAGTTCTTAGGTTTCCAAGCTTTTACATTTTTCCTTCAAATGAAATTATGGTCATTATGGTCAAACAGTCAGATCACAGGACATGTCTCCAAATATTTAGGTCTTTGTTCCCATGTGCATTTGTAAACATTCGTCTGGCTTTTACCTGTTTTTGTTGGAGTAGTGGCTTTTTCCTGGCCGAGTGGCCTTTCAGCCCATGTTGGTACAGTACTCGTTTCACTGTGGATAATGGCACAATCTTACCAGCTTCCGCCAGCATCTTCACAAGATCTTTTGCTTTTGTTCTTGGGTTGATATTCACATGTCGGATCAAAGCACACTCATCTCTGAGACACGGAACCCGTCTCCTTCCTGAGAGGTATGATGGATGGACATTCCTATCTTGTTTGTACTTGCATATAATTGTTTGTACAGATGAACAAGGCACCTTCTGGTACCTAAAAATTGCACCCAAGGCTGAACCAGACTTGAGCAAGTCCACAATTTTCTTCTGGATATTTGGCTGATTTCTTTAGACTTTCCCATGATGTTATACAGAAGCATTGTGTTTCTGGAGTGCATTAAAAAATACATCCATAGGTGTGTCTCTGACTAAAGAGAACCTGTCACATAGTTTATGCCGCCCTTGCTGAGGACAACACAAGCTTGTGACAGACATGCTGTTCCCAGCGCTCTGTCCCTTGTTCTGTAAGATGCTGTAGTTTTAGAGTATTTACTGCTCCAATCTGGCAGTTTTCAGCTGAAAAGAGTCATTCAAAGAGTCCGTTTAATTCATGACCCGCCCACCTGAGGCTAGCCCCGCCCACCTCACAACTGATTAACCTATTACTTTGAATAGGCATAAACATGTGAATAACTGTCAGGTGGGTGGGGATAGCCTTGGGTAGGCGGGGCTAACAGCTGCTCATGAATAAGCTGGACTCTTTTCTGGCTGCAAACTGCCGGATTTGAGAATTAAATACTCTGAAACTGCAGCATCTTACAAAATAAGAGACACAGCGGTAGAAACAGCATGTCTGTCACTAGCTTGTGCTGTGCTTAGCAAGGGGGGCATAATCTATGTGACAGGTTCTCTTTAACTTAGATGTTGCCAATAAATCAGAAGCTTCCAAAGACATGACATCATCATATGGGTTGTCCCAAATTGTTTAAAGGCATAGTAATCCTAGTGTATGTAAACTTTTGACTTTGAAGAAAGTAATAAAAAATGCCTAAAAAATTCTCTCTCTCATTGTTTTGCCATTTGGCAAATATAAATAATTTTGGTAATCCTAATTGACCTAAAACGGGTAAGGTTTATTCTGATTTCATGTCAGATAGTGAGAAAAACATGCATATGTGTCTTTTTATATAGTGTATGTAAACTTCTGGTTTCAACTGTATATACATACACTATATATATACATAAATAAATATGATTGCTGACTTCTTAACCTCATACGACCTGGGACTTACTTGAGCAATAGTGGGTCAAGCAAGTCCAGAGGATATCTAAGTCTCAGCTGACGATAGGGGAAGTTATCTGCTTACATTCTTCCTCATGTACTACTAATGTAATGTACTAATTAGATATATCAACAGTGCATACTTCCTGGCTTACTGTACCTCTGCCACAACAACTTTGGTTTGGAACAGTTGGCTAAATGCTAATGAGTTACATCACCAGCCTGTAGCCTCCTGCTAAACATTAGCACTAGAGATGGGCGAATTGATTGTAACGAAGTGGAAGTCGTTTAGAATTTCAGGATATCTTCGGTTCGGAACGAAGTCGAACTTTGGGGTACTTCGGGGTGAACGAAGTGTGCTTTTGATTGATAAAATGGCTGCGAGCACATGGCGCTACATGGGGCAAAGCACTCTGGGGGGAAAAAGGGCATAGCCTGAAAGACATGTGCAAGAGGAACCCAATCAGAGAGGGGGCGGGATTCTGTGCCCTCCCCGCAATATAAATTTCCGGGCGGGGGACCCCCGGGGTTTCCACTCACTTCATTTTTATGTCGGGAAAGGGTGCGGGCCGCGGGGGATAGTCTTATTTGGAAAAAACTGTTTTTTTATACAGCGATTTTTGTGGGGGGTTTCCCTTTGTTTTCCAGAGACGGGTTCTCAATGTTCTATTTCAAATTTTTGGGGGGGGTTTTTGGGAAATTTAAAATTTTCCAGTGTGCGCCAGCAGCGAAATATACATTCAATACCCAAGGGGGAAATCTAACCCAAATTCCGGGTTGTTTTCTTTTAAAAAGAAACAGCGTTTTTTTACAATACAAATACCACTTCTTTTTTGGCCCTTGCTCAATTTTATTGCGAAAATTTAAAACCCAGGGGTTAAAATTAAGGTTGTTTTGGGGTTTGGGGCTGACCCCAAAAAAACCGTCTTTTTAAACCCCAAAATATTTTAAATTTTTTCCCTGTTACCCTAATTCAAAAGGGCAAAGGTTAATTACAACGGGATTTTGTTGTGGGGCCCGTGGGAAAACCCCAAAAATTGAAAACACGTAAAAAAGTTTACTAGTTTTTTCGGCTCAATTTTTTGGGGCCCCAATTTTAAAATTCCAGGGGTTAATTAAGCGTTTTTTTTGTTGGGGTGCTGACAAAAAAAAAAACCGTTTTTTTCAACCCCAAAAATTATTTTACTTTTTTTCTGTAGCCTAATTCATTTTCCAAAGGGTTTAATTAAGCCTTTTTGGGTTGTTTTTTACATTTTTTTAAAAAAACCCCCTTTTTTTTTTTTTAAAAAAGGGACACTTTCAAGTGAATTTTTCCTGGCCATTTGGGGAAAGCCCCAAATTTTTAAAACCCAAAAGGGTTTCCCCCAAGCTTTTTTCCGGGGGTTTCTTTTTGGGTAAAAAAACAGGGTGTATTTTTATCATTTTCAGTTTTTCTTCATCAAACAGTGTTTACATTTTAGAAAAAAACGTATGTCGACAGAAAAGGTGGCAGGCTAGCCCCTGGAGTGGCAAGGGGGGCCCACAAAATTCCTGGAACGGGCCCCGGGGTGGGAAAAAGCCCCAGCAAGGGGACGTCGCGCAGGGGTCATTTGGTGAGGCCAAAACTGCCGCTGTCATCTAGGGCCCCGGGGTTGTGTTGTTCAGAAACCCCAAAGGGTTTTTGGGAATTGGTTGACTGGGGTCTTTCCTTTCTTCCCCCCCACATGAAAATCTGAAAACCCCACCCAAGGTCGGTGGGAAACCTCGGGACACAACATTATTTGGGCCTTGGCCGGGGGGGGAAGGGTTTCACCGGCCCTCACCTTTTCCTCAGCCCCCCTCTGCCCCAACCCGGGGTTCCTCACCCAGAGTTTTTATTTGGGGGTCTGGGCTAAAGCACACTATATAGCAAAGGATGAACAATTTGGGAGGGCAGTCGGGCAGTTTCTGCGCGAAAAAAAAGGGGGGCCCAATATCCCCTGCTTCTTGAAGAAAGGCGGCAAATTTTTATAGATGGGGGAAAAGTGGCTTGGGGGGTTTCAGGGTTCGAGGGGTTTTAAACCCTCGGAAATCCAAGCCCGGTTTTGATGAGGACAGCATTTGACGTTTAAAACCCACAAATAGTTTAAAGATGTAGCCGACCCCCATTTGGGACCCGAGGTGAGGAAAAGGGCCCTTCTTTCCCATCTTTCAGGAAAAGGGGGGGTTTTCAGCTTGCGTGTCAGGCAGAAAGCGCAGCGAAGTGGGTCTTTTGGGGCCCTTTGGGGCAGCGGGACAGAGCAGGGTGAGGTCGGGGGGCCACCCGGGGGCCAGGGGGGTTAAAAAACCCCCCTTCGCGGTTCCAAAAAAAGGGGTACCCGGAAAAGGGGCTCAGGGGGGGCAGCGGGGGGCAGTAGTCACTCAGTGCGGGGTTTTTGGCCCGGGAAAAAATTAAAAGTTTACCGGGGTTTGTGGCCTTTTCCTTTGCTAAAAAACCCCGGAGGGGGGCCGTTTTAAGGGGGTATTTGTAAATTCTGTGGGCGGGAAAAGTGAAGCTTTGGCCAGGGAGCTAATTTGGCACCAGGGGGCCCTGCGTAAAACCGGCAGCGTCCCAACCCGGTGGGCCTGGGAGAAACGGGGTTTCAGATGTGGTGGTCCATCCTCCGCCGAAAGCAAAAAAACAGAAAGCAGCCCCCCCGGGTGGCCCCGCTTCCCTTTTGCAGCCAGTCAAGGCTCCCCCCTTTTGCGGGAAGGGATTTTTTCTCTTTGACATCTTTCCCTGGGTCCAGATGCCCCTGTTTCCTGGGTTACTAAATGGCCCGGCCAGCGTCGTTGCGAGGCAAATTGGGAAAAGAGAAAAACCGTTTTGGCGCCCAACCACCCTAAGGTGCAGAAAGCTGACCGAAACTCCTTTTCCAAGTTGTTGGTTTTGCAGCCCCCTTCCCTTTCCTTTTGGTTTGGACTCTGCACCATTCAGGAACAAAAGGGGGCTTGTCCCGAGGCCAAGATGGAGAGTTCCAAGCCGAAATTTTTTTTTCCCAAAAAAAGGGAAAGTACCAGCACATTCCTTGAGCTTAAGGGGTTTGTTCCGGGTTGCAGGCAGTGGGGGCCCGTCGGGATTTTGAAAAAAACTCGGAAAGGGGCCCAGTACATGTCCTTTAGGGCCCACTGGGGAATGGGGTTTTGCCCAGGCACCAAAAAACTTGGCAGGGGGGACCCCGGGTTTTCCCCCACGTTGCCCAAAATGCTGCACCTGCCCCAATGTCCCCCCTCCTCCCCACCATCAACCACTTCCAGCCTCCACAAGTTTGTTTTCCATCATACCACATGTGTAGAGCACAGGGGGTGTCAGGCAGTTTTTTACACCTGGCTTTCCCTCGGCGAACGAAGTCCACGGGGGAGGAACTGTTTCCGCGTAAAGCAGCAAGAAATCGATGTGGGCTTTCCGCCCCAAAACGAAAATTCGGGAACCCAAAGGGTGACGGAAAAGGGAAAGGAAAAAAGGGTTGGGCCCGCGTTTTGAATTGAGGAGGGGGGTCCTTGGCGCACGTTTTCCCAATCTGGTTGTAAAAAGGGTTTCCCCGGGAAGTCTTCCACCGTTTGCGGGCAGTTTGGGGGAAAATGGCCGGGAAAAAAGTGCATGCACTTTATCCATTCGCACAAAGCCCGGAAAAACCCTCCTCGGGGGTTGCACGGCAGATCGGCATCCCCCCAAAACACTTGATATGCAATGTTTCCCCCCGCTGGAATTCCAGCCTGCCCCAAAAGTTGGAAAACCCAAAATGTATGAACCCGAGAAAGGCCATTAAAAAGATTTTTTGATGATCCAGGCAGGCAGAAGTTTTCCCCTGTGTAACTTTGATGTTTAAGGCCCGTGGGGAAAACTCATGCATTGGGGCAACCCGCCCTTTTTTTGAGGGGGGGCCCTTCGAGGAGGGGGACGTTATTTTTCAGTCACCAGGATACGGGAAGGAAAAATTTGTCATTTCCACTGCTTATGTCCTAAAAAGATGCTTTAAAAAAACTGTCTGGGCAGGGGGATGGAGACGTGGGCTACCTTTCGTTTGGGCCCATGAGTCCCGGGGGGGACTGAAAAGGAGGAGGGGGAGGAGGGGACCCTTGGGAAAAAAGAAGATTGTTGGTGGGAAAAAGGGGGGATTTTTTCCCAGGTGACAAAGGGGGGAGGAGGGCAGGGGGCTGCTTGGGGGGGGGTGGGGGGATGAGGAAGGGCGAGGCAGATACCCCCCAAAACCGTGGGAGTTTTTTCCCGTAGAAATGGAGGCAGGGAGCCCCCCGGTGGGCACTTGGCAGATGGGCCCCCGCAAAAATTATTTTTCCCCGGCTAGTGGGCAGGGCCCAAAAAGTTTAGCATCCGGCAGAGGGAAAGCCTTTTGGCTCTTAAACCCCATTGGGGCCCCCGTTTCCCGGGAAAAAAGGGGCCCTTTTTTTCCCGGGAAATTTAGAGGGAGGAAAAAACTCAAAAAACTTTAGGGGAAAAACCTCCGTAATTTAGTTGGGGCCCTGCCTATTTTGTTTGGGATCGGGCCCCCCTTGAAGGTTGTCCCGGGGGGGGGGGGGTTTCCCCAACGTCACGTACTAATGCCGCGGGCTTGTGGGGGAAGGTGGGGGGGGGGGGGGTTTAGAAATACCAGCTCATTAGTAGTAACCTAAGTCTTGGGGGTCCCCTATGAGCAGCTTTCCTTTACCCCCCCTAGTGGGAGGGCAGTCACCGCAAACAGCGGGGTGGGAAACAGTCCCTGAACCAAAAAAGGGGTTTTTGGCCCACCCTTGGGGCAGCAAATCTGCCACCTCATTTTTAAGATCCGCCCGGCCCACTGGGCAGCCAAAACTGGGAAAGTGTGGCCGCAACTTTTCCCCAGTTTCAGTGGAGAAAAATGTCCTGCCCCGGCCGTTTGTGGCAAAAAAAAGCGGGGGGTTCAGTGCGGCGGGGGCCATTTACCCCAAAGGAGAACCCCTTGTCCAGGGAAAGTGGAAAAGACTGAACCCTTTTTCAAGGGTTTAATCAGGCGTGGAATTTGGCCCGGTTTCCACAAAAACCCCCTGCTTTGGGTAGTCTGGGTTCAAATTACCTTTCCTCAGCCAATATTTGATTTTTCCCCCCCCCCTGCTGCCCCCACATCTGCTGCCCGTTTTTCATTTTGCCTTACCAAACCTCTTTTCCAGGGACTGGTATTGCCCCCCAAACCCCAACACTCGTTATGTGCCCCCTCTATGACCTCATGGGTGCTGGGCTGCTGTTGCTGTTGCCGTGACAAACCACACTGTGTCATTGTGCCCTCTCTGACCCCCATGCTGTTGCTCTGCCGCCGTCCCCCCTTTAAAATTTTCTGTCATTGTGCCCCTTGGTGGCCCATCCTTTTTTTGCCACCTCCAGTTTTTTCATTGTTTCCCCCTTGGGCTGAACCCTTTCTTTCTGTGTGGCTTTTGCCCTGGGCCTCCACACTGTGTCATTGTGGCCCTGCCTTTAAACCTTTTTTTGCTGCTGCCGCCGTTTTTGGGCCTCCGCTCTTTAGTCATTGTGCCACTCTGTGGCTTCCCCCTGTTTTTTCCCCCTCCCAGAATGGCATTGTGCCACTCTCTGAAACCCCTTTCTGCTGCTGGGAATCCTGCGTTTTCCCCTCCCCACACTGTGTCATTGTTTCCCCCACTGTGGCCTAAATCTGTTTTGCCCCCCCAGAAAAGTCATTGTGCCAATGCCCGACCTGTACTGCGCTGTTGGGACCGGAAAAACGAATTTTTGGAAAATTGCCCATTTTCTAATTAAACCCCAGTATGGAATAAAGCAGTTTAAACTTCTTTACCTTTTTGTTTCCCTTCATTAAAAAGTTTGGGAGTTTGTAAAAAGGGGGTTTTCTGCTAAAACCGGTTTTTCTTCCTTTTGTCCTGTTTTTCAGTTTTTATTTTTGGGAAATTTTGGGGGGAGGGTTTTCCGGCGGTTTTCTGGCTTCTACTGGCCCGGAGTGCTGAGGACACCCGTTTTGTAGTTATAGTGCCAGTGCATTGATTTATAGGAAGGGGGAACGAACAGGTTTTGTAGCTATAGCAACCTGAGGAGGGTGATTTCGTCAATACAAGAGGTTTAAAATTTTAGGAATAGGTTTTGGACTGTTAATGGGGCATATATTGCAAAGTGACCCTTTTTTTTTGCGATTTTAAAATTTAAAAAGGGAATCCTTGTTGTCTTTGTATTTCTTCCCAAAACCCCTGACTATGGCTTTTACATACAGAAAATTTTAGGTAACCTTATATAAACCCCCTTTCTAAATTTTTAAAGGAAGTTTTTGGCCCCAAAAATACATATTTATTAAACCTTTTGAAATTTTTAGTATTTTTAAGTAGCGATCATTTGGGGCAAGGGGAAAACTAAAATTTAGCCTTTTCTAGCAAGAAAATGTGTCTTACAAGGTTTCAAGAACCCATTTATTAAAAAGAAAAGACAAGTCGTGGGGTTCTTTTAAAAAAGTTGGGAAATAAAAAGGTATTGGCTTGTTCCCCTCATTGAAAGGGTTTTAAAATCAGTAAATAACCAGTGTTAGTTAGTGGGTTTTGTAGCAACTTGAAGGGGCCTTTTCTTTGAATAAATGTAACTATAATTAAAAAAAACATCCCCCAAAAAAAAAAAACGAAACCAAAATCAAATTTGATAAAATAAGATGTTTGGTTCGGACTTCCAAAAAATTGCAGTTGTAGGGTTTGAAGGAGATTCATAGAAAAAAGCCCTGGCCCGGGCCCTTCCGGGTCATCCCTAAGGGGCCCCTTGAAAATTTATTTTTTGTTTTGAGAAGAAAGAAAAAGGGAAAATTTCACAGAGGGCATTGATTTTTATTATACAGTTTCAGCTTGTTCCTTTTTTGGGGGGGGGAAAAAATTTTTCCATTTTAAACTTTAAATTTCTTTTTTTAAAGGGGTCAGGGGTTAAAGGGGTTTTGTTTTTTTAAATATTTAATATGTGGGCAGGGGGCTTTCAGAATCTCCTCTGGGAACTCCTCGTCCCCAGCATGTACACTGCACGATGAAAGTACCTTTTCAGGCACTACAGCGCAAATCAGGCTGTCACACGGCAGGGAAAAAAAATCAGAATCAGCGTCTATTCTTTAATAGAAAGCAATACTGTAGTTTAAATTAGCAAGCAGCTGCTGAACTGCTATTTAAATCAGTGTTTGCACTGACATCCCCAAAAAACTGTTTTTTTTTTCTTCCCCTTTTTAATTATACTGTCAGTGCAGCACGCTGCTCCTCAAAATCCTTCTGATTTAGACCTTTTAATAGAAAGTGACAATTTAAACGCCACGTTAGCGGCATACATGGTGCTTAGAGTTACTACTCCCTGATGCCATGCCTGGCGGAAGACCAAGTTGTTAAGCAGAAAAAAAGTGCACGAGGGGGGTAAGAACCAGTCAAATCACTGTTCAAGACTGAAGCACTTAATATAATGACCTTTATCATGATGAACTGATTAGCTGTTGATATAGTGGCAATATATTATTTCCAGCTAGCTACATTGCAACTTAACAATTAATGTCCATTTACCGTTAAGTGAAACCAAATAATTAAGCTGTAGTAACCCGTTCGGTGCCAAAGAGTGGTGGTAGAGACAAACAATTTAATTGTGTTGACCTCTCTCAGTCCACAGGGGCTGGAAAAGGGTTGCTGAAAACGGTTAATGTTGATAATTGCAGAGTTAATTCATATCTGCCATCTCAATTTTGTAGCACTGCAAAAGAGAGAAAAGCAGGGAAGGTAAAATGTCAAGTACATAGTTCCAAAGCTGGAAAGGTTGGCAGCAGATCAGACCCAGGCACATAAGTGATGTAGATAGAGAAGAAAATTACCCAACTCCTGAAAATGATATTCATGTTCCATGTTTTCTTTAATTCTAAAGAAAAAAATAGTGACATTTGCAAGAAAATACAGTATGCAGAGATAGCCCATTTATCCTGGATTTCCCTCATGTATGTGCATTTTATGTATGCGGTATAATATCGTTATATTGTGCCTATTTTGACTTCTACTGTTAACCATGAAATATTTTATAACTACTATACAGCAGAATAAAACAAGTGTTTGTATGACACATTATAACCTATGAGGAACAGACAGCAGTTAACAATACAATACACAATGGTCCATATTATTTCATGACTGTACATAATACATTCTTTTGAGATGGCTATTATATATAGCAGCAAAATTATACTCACACATAGAGAATACAGGCTTATGACTAGTTAACATGGGAGAATTTGTTTTGATGTTGGTGTGTCTATCTTATACAGTTAGATAGACCCCATTATGAAGATGAATAAGTAATTATGATGTCTATGCCACACAGAAGACCACATGTTATCACTAAGCTATACATTGCAAATCCCACTGTGCTGCCTATTATACAAAGCAGAACCTATTGTGATAACAAGTAAAAAGAGCAAACCTAATTCTAATGATTAAGGCATGTCCCCAAGGCAAGGGTTTTCGGCAGGTTTTTCAGCCGGTTTGCGGTTTTTCAGACCGCCTGAAAAACCAGCCAAAAATGAGCACAATTGTGCTCTATGGAAAACCTGTGCAGCAGGTTTTGCCGCCGGCGGTCCGCTCAAAAAACATAGTGCAAGCACCATCTTCCGTCTGATTTTTGGACAGAATCTGTGCTTCTCAAAGGGGGGGGGGGGGCTCTTCTCCGCTCATCGGGGTGAAAAGCCGCCCCCCCCCCCCACCCCCCACCGCAGCCTTGGGGACGGGCGCAAAACATTCTGAAAACTAGCAAACATAGCAGACCCTTTTCTGAGGTCTAGTATGCATAAATAAAACTAATTCTGATTGGTGTTTTACACAACAGACCATATTTTATGACCAATTCACATAGCAGACCATATTGTGACTAGTATATACAGAACATATTAATAAAAATAATTATTTTTATGCTACCCTCAAAGGATATTGTTTCTCCTTGTGGAACCCAACAGTTTAGGATGACTTACAAGCAAAGCTCCCTGGGAAAATTGTATGCAAATTAGCTCTCCTCCAGAAGAAAGAAGTCTGTCTATATTTGCACCTATTTGAGGTAGATTCCCTATAAAAATGCCTGACCTATGAGAATCTTGAAACATGACTAGTGTTTTTGGTCAAGCCAGAATCTACTCCGAATGTGAGACACAATACACTGTGGACTAGTCATTCAGGTATATTACAAAAAGCTTTATTTTGCTTTTTGCAACATACAATATACCACAACACAGCACAAGCTGGAGCACAGTACAATAAATGTCATATATATACTTTGTAGCTTAAGAGGATAACAGGGAAAAAGGCATAGATTCTATACTACACATTAGACATAGCCTTAAAAATAACACTATGTTACGCTTATATTCCAATAAAACTACACACAATAAGCAAAAGACAATTGACAATCTATATAGAAATCTGAAAAAAATAAAAAGGTAAGCTATCACAGGTTGGAAGCTTTATTGAAAAGCATACACATTTTTGAGAGGCAGAAGGAGAGGGATATCAATTGTCTGTTTCATCAACATCAGAAATGTTCGTGATATCATAGTCTCTAAGGAAGCGATAAAACAGTATATTTAAACAAAATTATATAATATCAGTTACAGTTTCAGCATTGTGCCTCCATTGCACATTGCTACAAGTTGAATGTTTAGAGTATACACCATTTGCACATTCCGACTCTGGGT
This sequence comes from Phyllomedusa bahiana, assembly GCA_025379985.1. Classification (NCBI taxonomy): domain Eukaryota; kingdom Metazoa; phylum Chordata; class Amphibia; order Anura; family Hylidae; genus Phyllomedusa; species Phyllomedusa bahiana. Next base: position 25,630 of record JAODAL010029109.1, on the reverse strand, counting down.
ACTATATTACACAAGGAGGTGCTTCTGTCTTTTCTCCTTTTTTTCTCTATGAACCGGAATATGGTAATCCAAGATTCAAATCTTCTCCCAGTTCACAACAAGGTGTTGCTTGGCAAGCTGCACAGCCTTCCAAAAACAGTTCACAAAGCTTCTGCATAGCTTTAATAATATGGTCCCTATAAAATTCCTAGGCTGCTGTAAGTAAGAGACTCGGACATCATTTTCCATTGCATCCAAAAAGATTTGCATGAAAAGGTACTGCTAGCAAGAGAAGCACTAGGATTTGTATATGAACCCCAGCACTCCTCTTCTTTATAAGAGTGCGTTCCCACGGCAGAGGACAAATACCGTCCCCACGGCCGCAGGGGGGACGGCTTTTCTCCGCGATGAGTGGAGAAAAGCCCTCCCCTTCACATTCACAAGCATAGATTCCATCCAAAAACCAGACGGAAGATTGTGCTTGTAGAATGTTTGCGGGCGGAAAAAACGCCGAATGGGAAACCCGTGCAGTGGGGACTGCTGCACGGGTTTTCCATAGAGCCCCGTTCTACTCATTTTCGGCCGGTTTTTCAGGCGGTCTGTAAAACCGCAAACCGCCTGAATAACCGTCCGCAAACTCGTGTCGTGGGGATATGCCCTAAGAAACAAAAATTTATTCAATCAAAAATTAAAAACTGGATGGGAACATGGTCGAGATATAGGCATTTCAAACTGGTTATTTCTTCATCATAGCATATAGAGGGACTAGGCTATTTTTAAAGTGAATGTGCATTTGGCCACTTACTGGTCTATACTTAGTTCGGTGATACATATGACCTCTGGATTTTTCTGTAAAGACTCTGTAAAAAGTTCCTTAGAAGAGATGAAACAAAGCAGTCTGACCTTAACCCATAGAAGACCAGGAAGAGTTCTAAAAACACATGCAAACACGATCCTGGTCTGAAAATGACTGGAGGGCATGGACAGACAGTGGTCTTTGTCATATTGCACTGATAAAGCTAAAGTGTCTGCATTCCTGTGGGCATCCATTTGATCAGACAGATGATCCATCCAAATTTGGACTTTAGCCAGTTGGACAGTTCTGTGTTGAGGATTTTGTAGTCCATGTTCAGGTAATAGATCGGACACCAGTCAGTTAATCATCTTGAAGCTAGGAATGCCACAAATCTGGTCAAGATGGAAGACTTTTCCAAAGATAGTCTTTAGCCTGATACCCAGTACTTTGGCAAGGATCTTTCAGTCTCTGTTCAGGAAAGAGATAAGTGCCAGTTTTTCAAGTCACATCTCTTCCGCTTCCACTTATACAAGATAGGGCTCATGTCCTTAACCACAGAGGTATTCAACTCTCCATTCGAACCTTGGGAAAAAAATGACCAAAACCCCTAAATGGCACTGGGGTCAAAGAGAAAGCAGGGGACTCTATAGTGCCTTAAATGGCTAATTACATAAGAGGTAGACAAAGTTGAGCCACTGGGATGAATCCATGTATAATTTACAGAGCCATCTCAATGGAACCCACCATATCCAGCGAGAATGCTTTTTTCACGATCTCGATAAGCAGTTTGGTGATAATGTCGAACATACAATAGGACAGCTGAAATACCTACCACATCACTTTGGCTCTACAGGTAGCGAATTTTTCCAGGTAATTAGCCTTGTTTGAAGTAGCATACATATCGATATGCCATATTGGCTCCTCTGCAGAAGAGCCTTTGGCGATAAGCAATCTGCCACAGACAAGCTCTTGGAAATAATCAGGTGTGTAGTTGCTTCCTCTTATCACAATGGCTACTCCTCCAGACTTGCAGTTACCCCACTGGACCAGTATAAGGGGCCATGAGATTGTTGCCTAGCCAGATGGTTGTAAAACCTAGAATAGAGCAGAGGTAATTGCTGCAACCATGAACACATTAAGTGGCAAGAAAAACAAGCACCAACTAATATCTAGAACTGTCCTTAACACTTCTCAAAAGCATCCTAAAGGTGTTTTATTTAGCCATAAGTAAGAATTAAAAGGAATCTGTCACCAGTGGACAGCATTCTTGCCTGCACTACTTTGACAAAAGTCAGAAAGATACTTTACAGCAGCTTCATGCACATAGGAGCCGTAAGATTGACTCAGTCCCATTGACTTCTATAGGAGAGTTTTCTAGGCTTGCTCTGTGACCTGGGAAGAAATCAGTGTGCAGGGAGGCGGAGAGGGTGAACTGTGACTCCTATTGTGAATGGTGGATCCTGTGTTGTCTATACACATTGGTGTCACCATTCAGTTTGACCCTGCTTGTGCTGATAATGAGCAGACTACTGAAAATCTTTCTCTACAGAACAGGAAGTGTCGGACTATAATTAGGCCTAGTGGCCAAAGTTAAAACTGCAGGACTTAAGAATTCTTTAAAAAAAATATGGAAAGTAATATGGAAAATTAAAAAGAAACATAACCAAAAATTCCTAAAAAATATGTTTAACATAAAAATGTGAGTTAAACAATAAGTCATTTGATGACGCAATCCCTTTAAAAGAGTTAATACAAACAGTACACACTAGATACCACTCTAGTCAGGTAGGCCACGAAGTGGTTGAGGAGTAAAGGTACTTGAATGGTCAGGAAGTCTAAACTTCTGAGTTGGCTCCAAGCTCCACATCAAGAAGATCTTTGCATACTTTCATGACCTTCTTCTTACAGGGCTCAGTTGCTGGGCCGACCTTCTTCTTTCACAGTACAGGGTTGGACTGCAAGCAAGTGATAATGCAAGAAAGCTGAGAGGTTAAATGGGGGGACTGGGAGCCTAATGACTGGAGGTTTGTTTGGATAGTCCTTGGGAGCTAGGAAGTAGCTATTGACCACTTACTCTCTTTTTTCCTTCTAGCTATTCCCTAGGTTTCTGTACCGCTGAGGCTTTGGCACGGGTGAGGCTACTGCTGCCTGTGGTCTAGTTTCTCACTTTTACAGGCACCAAGATTTTTAACCTACTTGGACAGGCTTTGTAGATATGAAATGCCAGTCCAGAGAGGTCTTATAGGCAATGAAAGCATGAAAAAGAAGCTCAGACTTCGAAATGTCGCACAGGTGTGCGGGCGGCTCGCGGCCTCCAGCTAAACCTCATCTACCTGTCTCAGGAGTATCAAAAATGGACTATGCGATAAGTATTGCACCTTTTATCTATGGATTTTAAATTTGTATTTTTCGTATATATTATTAAAGAAGAAGAAAAGTATTTAACGTTTGGTCATTGCCTATCAGTGTATGTATACGTGAGAGGTGGATAGCTCACGGAGACCAACGTGGTGCATATACACAAACTACAAAGTAAAAGGCTATGTTTATTACGGAGTCCAGAGAGGTCACAGGCTGTCTTATTTCAGCAGTCTTTGGTCTCATGGCTTGTAAACTAACAGTTTTACGGCCATTTTTCTTTCAGTTCCGCATTGCATGACAATTCTTGCCACATTTCTGGCAAGTTTGTTTAGTTAGTCAATGACCTACTACTTGCCAGTCCAGAAGCCATAACTGTTTGATGTGGGTGGGATCAAAAATCTTAAATCAGCTCTGCATCCCTTCATTCTCAAGATTAGTGAAATTACTTTAGGTTGGACTCCCACCACTCATAAAGTAAAGGTATATCCTAGTAATATGCCACACCTTATAAGGTGAGAATAAGACCAGAGCTTTTATCATTCCAGATGCCACAGGGGTATAGACACTGTGTGACATTTGAGATCCATAGCCTATGTTATAGTAAAATGTTATAGTATATTTTAGGCCTAATGTGACTCAATTTTCTCTGTTCTTAATTCTAATCTCCCTGTTGATTTATGAGATGTTTTCAGGCTGAGGCAGTATATAGTATTCTAAGCAATATTGTGGCCTTGAAGTTTTTAGCGTTAGATTATGATAATTGGCAGGATATTCTTTTTCCACGAGATGTTTTAAATTGTATTCTGTATGTTCATGTTAATTGAGCTAGCTCAATCTTGATATTGTTCAAGCACCTGCATGTACTAATGCGATATCGCTAATATTCAGTCATATTGAAAGAGTTATACGTTTCTTGGATCTTAAATTAGTCCTGGACACTGTCCAAAAAGAAGTATAGATATTAATATACATCCATAATTATTTAAATATTCAGATATGTTTAAGAACTTCTATAGGTTGGGGTGAATTTGTTATTTAACCCTTTTGGATCATGTAATAATTTGTCTATAAAATAAAGCCATGAGTGATTTTGAATCTCAACCTGTGACTCATCATTGCCCTCCTGCGGTAGCCAGCTGGCGGACACCCAAAGATGTGACCCTTCTTGGAGTAGTAAGTATAATAACTTATTACTTTAACACCTATAAATATGGTTATGATTCTCACTGGAGAGATGGACCCACAGCCAGTATAGCACTAATTAGCCTGGGGTGCAGAGTAAAAAGGAATTTCCCCATTTTTTTTTTTTTTAAAAACCCCAAAAAGGAGATAGGGGCCCTTCTTTGTTTAAAGGTTTCCCCAATTCGGGGTTTCCCGGGAAAAAAATTCCCCCGTGTGCAAAAAAATTAGGCATTTAAAAAGGTTAAAAACATACTAGATTTCAAAAAACTATGGATACAAAAATTTTACATTTTCTGGTAGGGCACTATTGCAAAAAAAAAATTTAAAAAAGGTCTGGTCAATATAAAATTGCCCCAAAAAATGTTAAAAAGGCTTAGTTACAGTGGGTTGCAAAAGTATTCAAACCCCTTGAACTGTTTCTCATTTTTAAACATTACAGCCACAAAACTTGTATTTTATGTGATTGAGCAACACAATTTAGCAAGTATTTGTGAAGTATAAAAGAAATATATGTGGTTTTCCAAATTTTTGCACATTAAAAAAACTGAAAAGTATGGCAGTTATTTTTTTGCCCCGTACTTGAATCCAAAATCAAATTCAGTTTACCAATTGCCTTAGTCACCAATTTTTTTAAATATAGACATCTGCATGAAATTTTTATTCTCAGAATAATACAGTGTTTTGTGAAGACCTCAGGGGTTTTTAGAGAAATTAGTGAGAAAAATACATCATAAAACCGGGGAATACCCCAACAGTCAGGGGATAAAGTTGCGGCAAAGAGTATTGCAGGGTTCGGTTTAAAAAAAAATAGCCAAGCTCTGAACATTTCCCGGAGCACTACTCAATCCATCATCCATAAATGGAAGGAGTATGGCACAACTGCTAACCTACCAAGACAAAGCTCAGGTGGGAGAATCTATCTACATGACAACTATTAGTCATGTACTCCACAAATATGACCTTTACGGTAGAGTGGCAGGAAGAAAGACATTTTTGAAAGCAAGCTATCAGTAATCCTGCTTGCACTTTTCAAAAAGCTATATAGGACTCACAAAAAACATGTGGAAGAATGTGCTCTGGTCAAATGAGATCAAAATTGAACTTTTTGGCCTAAATAGCAAATGCTATTTGTGGAGGAAAGCCAACACTGCACATCACATTGAACATACCACGCCCACTGTGATGCATAGTTGTGGAAGCATCATACTGTGGGGAGGCTTTGCTTCAGCAGGGACTGGAAAGTTGGTCAGAACTAATGGGAAGATGGATGGAGCTAAATATACGGCAATCCTGGAGGAAAACCTGTTACAAGCTGTAAAAGACTCAAGACTGGCATAGAGCCAAAGCTAAAATGGAATGGTTAAAATCAAATCATATTCATATATTAAATTGACCCTGTCAAAATCCAGACCTTAATCCCATTGAGAATCTGGGGCATTACTATTTTAAAAAGAAGAATAGTGCAAAAATTCCAGCCTCTAGATGTGCAAAGCAGCTGGAGCCATACTCCAAACAGACTTACAGCTGTCATTGCAGCTAAAGGTGGTCTTACCAAGAATTGACTTAGGGGAGATGAATATTTATGCACGGCACACTATTCATTTTTTTAATTAGCAAAACACATATTTTCTTTACTACACTTCTGAAATACTTGCTACTTTGTGTTGCTCTATCACACAAAATATCAATAAAAAACATTAAAGGGGTTGTCTCACTACAAGGATTGCTTTTTATGTTAAATATCTTGCAAAAACAAGTCACTTTATAATATATGTCCATTAACAGTGTCCAACCTATTCCTAAATATCCCCTCTTGTATGGGCTGCATCAGCTCCTCAGGTCGCTATAGCTACAGACCTGGCTTCTACTGCAGCCTAGTAGAAGCCAGTAAACACGCCCCTGAATTTAAACTGAAACAAAGAAAACAGGACTGAGGTAGGATGAATCAAGGTAGTGAGACAACCCTTTTAAGTTTGTGGCTGTAATGTTTAAAAATTAGGAACAGTTTAAGGGGTGTGAATACTTTTGAAACCCACTGTACATAAATACAGACCCCACCTATAAAGAAATATAGATCCCATACCCCCATAATACAGAGTCCAAACCGAACATGTACAGTAGATACTTACCTCTCTTCATTCTTGCAGTTGTTCTATCAAGCACTAATGTAGGGCATTATATGTGACAGAGCTCAGAAGTAAAGGGAGCTGGAAGAATGGAAATAGGTTAGTATATTTTAAACAAGATGTAGCACTTGGGAGATGTGATTTCTGTTATAGAAGTCCAGTAGGTATGCTCTTTATACAGGAGCAGTGCCAGATTAAGTAGAACATTAGCCCCCGGGCTGTTTCCCAAACGTTCCTAATTTCCTTCATACTGTTGCCTCCTGCCACACTAAAGTTAACACCTCCTTTCTGTGCTACCAAGTAAAATTCTAATAAACAGTACAGTATGTCATACCTCCCAACATTTAGAGATTGCAAATAGGGACACATTAGCCACGCCTCTGGCCACGCCCAAACAAATGACATCACATCAGCCAAACCTCTGACTACACCAAAATTACATCACACCAGGACATGCCTATAACCACGCCCCCACAAAATCATGCCCCACCCCTCCAGAAGACCAGCGCCAACACAACAGTGGCGCCACTTTGGTCTGTAAATATGTATTTATATAAAGTAATGTATTGTATACACAAAAATCCATACAAATAGCTGTAAGACAATGTTCTGTGGATGATACCGCTATATAATTGTCATACAGTGACCACATAATACCGCTGTACAGGGAACAAATATCCCTGTACTGTTACTGACCACACCAAGATTAATATTATCAATGATACCGCTATACAGAGATCAAATAATTCCACCACACCATGACAACATCACCAGCACATAGTAACTGAATATTACCACCACAACATGACCACATATCACCATCACATAGAAACTGAATAATACCACAACACCATGACCACATATCACCATCACATAGTGACTGAATAATACAGCCATACTGATCATGAATATAAACCATTACACTCCTACCAACATTCCTGCCATACATTGACCATATGGGGGTAGATAGCAGTTGTACACAGGCTCTGCAGACTGTATATACCACCATACAGTGACCATATGGGGGGTAGATAGCAGTTGTACACAGGCTCTACAGACTGTATATACCACCATACAGTGACCATATGGGGGTAGATAGCAGTTGTACACAGGCTCTGCAGACATATAAGTGATGACAGTACAATACAATTTAGTGACTCACAGGTGACGTCTTCTCTGTTGGGAGTCGTTCCCTTTCTCCATTCCTTCCAGATCACCATGATGACTTCTCCCGGCCTCGTCCCTGCAGAATTAACCACACAAACATATTAGACTCTGCACTTTTCCAGCACCTCCCTACCAATTCCCACCTCTGTACAAACTCCTCATATGGTGATAGATGGAGTAGGGGGATATGGGGCAATACACAGTGGTCAGGGGGTTATAGGGTGTCAGGTGAGGGTTGTATTTTGTCTTGACACTAGGCCGCAGGGGTGAAAGAGGAGGTAAAGGCCACAGCTTACAACACAATCTCCTGGGGGAGACAGAAGACCAACCCCCCAGAGATTGTGGTCCATTCCCTGCACCCCCAGATGATCAGCCACAGCCATGACCTTCAGGGGTGCAGGGGATGGAGTATAATACTATTATATTTGTTAGACTACGTTGGACCAGCGTAGCATCTATTTATAAACTAACATGGTCCCGAGGGCCGGTGTCAGGGAGTTTATTTAGCAGTTCTCTATGACCTTCACAGGATTATGGGTAACAAGTGGGCAGATATTTCAAAATTCATGCCTGGAAGATCTGCTAATGCTATTAAAAATCACTGGAAATATAGCTGGTACTCCAATCCCTCCCGCAGAAAAAATTTGTCAGGACTCTCCTACCCACACTAATCCCTCGTCTCCATCCAGCTCTTCTCCTAAAATCTTCTATCCGGGTTCCAAATCATGGTGGATGTTTTTGATTCCTCACAAGCTCCTGATGAGACGATAGAGCTGCTCTACACTCGATTATCCTCTGCAGGCCTGGATTACGGACTGGACGTGAATTCTCAAGGAGCCCAACGTATGTTGGCTTCTACCATTGCCCAAGGAATACTCTCCCCGCAAGCTTCTGTTTCCGTTTGGGACCCAGTTCCTGAATCCTGGTCCAGAAGACCTCAGTACCTGGCCAACGCTTACAACTCCCCTTCTCAGGCCCCTTCCCAGCTCATATAATCAGACACAACGCAGCTTTCTGCACCAAAAAAGGGTGCCCACTGGCTATGACCTTCTTCACATTTATCTCTACCCCTAAACATCTTTCCAACGCATATACCAGCCTTATTTTCTGACTTTCCCATCCCGGCCAATTTCCCCAAAATTGCAACACTTTTTTGGCCCAACTCTCCGATGCTCGTGAATGGATCCCCAATGCATCCACTTATCTTGCTGAACTAAATGGAGCTCATCTCTCTGAGACTAATGAACTCTCTTCTGCTGCTCTCACCTGTTTTTTCCGTGTCAAGAATATCATATCACAGGCTCCTCTCCTATATCCTCCTGAATACTCTAAATCTTTTATTGTTTTTCTTTCCGAACATAATGGTCATGCCTCTGGTGTTTTAGCTCAAGACAAGGCACATTGTATGAGGCCATTGGGATATCACTCAGGCCTGCTGGATCCCGTTGCACTAGCTGCTCCTTCTTGTCTCAAAGCGGTTGCTGCCGCTCAATTCCTACTTAACAGGATTTCTGATATTTTCCTGAACAATTCTGTTACTGTTTTTGCCTCACATGACATTTCTCGAATCCTGGCTATGCCTGTTCCTAATCACCTTCGACTGAAGCAATTATTCCTGCGATTTCACAATTCTTTGCTGATGTCTGGATCTGTTACATATAACATTTGCCTTTCCCTGGATCCGGCCAATCTGCTTCCTCTCTCAAGGGGGGATGTTGGAGATTATAGCGCTATAGACTCTCCTAGCCATGATTGTCTTCATCAATTGGAAGCTGAAATATCACGTCTTCCCTCTGTATCTACATCCAGGCTGGAAGATCCAAATTATGTCTTCTTCACAGATGGATCTAGGCTTGAAGATGACAAAGGACGATTCCATACAGGATTTGCTGTGGTTACCTTGCAGAAAACTGTGAAGGCTGGTTCTTTACCTTCGGAATTTTCAGCTGAAATCGCAGACCTCAAGGCGGGGATTGAAGCTTGCAAGCTTGCTGAAGGAAAGACAGTAAATTTATTACACCAACTCAGCCTACACATATGGAGTGGCCCATGATGACAGCCTTAGGTGGGCTTTGCGAGGTTTCCAGACAGCTAGTGGAACATCAATCAAGAACAATGAAGTCATACAAGCCTTAATGGACGCTCTCCAGTTGCCTGCCCAGGTGGCTGTCCTGAAGCTCAGAGGGCACGGAAGGATGGAGATGGATGAAGCAAGAGGCATTTACAGCGCTTATCAGGCAACAAAGGACGAAGTTCTCCTCCCAGCTGTTCGAGAAGAAGCAGAGACGGCCAGATATGGACACGCAGGAGCAGAAGAAAGGAGGAAAGAGGATGAAGAACCAAACCAGGACCGGGATGCCCCAAAACTCAGGCATTGACCAGTAAACCCATTTTCAAGCCCAAGTGGATCTGAAAGAAAGAAAGAGATGGGAAAAAAGGGAGCAGAAATACATCACAATGGACTCTGGAAGAAGAAGAATAAGAAGCCTTGCTTACCAAGGGTACTGTACCCGGCTGCAGTGCAATGGGCCCATGGGGCGGTACACACAAGAATCAGTCAGATGATTTCTTCAATCAATAAAATATACTTGGCACCTGGAATCTCCGTTGCAGCAATCAACTATGCAAGGGGATGTGAAATATGTGTTGCTTGCAATCAAGAAGAATTAATTCAGACACAGAGGACGCCACAGGTAGAAGAACCTTTATACCCTTTCCAGCAGATTCGAATCAGCCACATTGAAATGCCCAGGAGAGGAAGATGCGAGACAGTTCTAGTGATAACGGATATGTTTTCGGGCTGGCTGGAGGCCTACCCAGTCCAAAAGGGGAATCTGTAAAATTCCCGTGGAAAAGCTCCAACCGAACGGGTTGTGCCATTTGGAATCCAACGGGGTCTTTGGGAATCCGACCAAGGACCAGGATTTACCGCAGAAGTGAACAGAGACATTTGGAAACAGACTGGCGTGGGACTCACACCACACACCCCATATTATCCACAGAGCCAAGAACCAATTGAAACTGTCAATGCCACACTCAGAGAAAAAATTCTTAAAGCTAGCAGGGAAACGTCTCTCCCATGGTCCGAAGTCTTGCCCATTGCTTTGTACTCTGAAAGGAACACCCCAACCACTCACTGGTTTCACGCCCTATGAGACATTGTTCTTAGGTCCGCCAAAGGGGGGACAATTACTATCCACAAACAATTGTTTTGCGGGGAATGATAGCCTTGTAAAATGTGTTATGAATCTGTGCAATGAATTGACAGTAACCCATGCCACAGTGTCTTTCTCTGTTCCAGATTCTGATTCAGATCAGAGCACCCACAGATTTCAACCTGGTAACTTTGTGTGGGTAGAGAAACACGGCAAGGACCCTACCCTTGAGGGACCATACCAAGTTCTCCTGATTTCCCCAACTTCAGTGAAACTTGAAGGAAGACCTGCCTGGGTGCATTGCTCATACTGCAAGAGAACAGCTGGAGCCAACCAACCACTATGAACCCATCCTTTATCCTTTATTATATCTCTGTTGTTTGTATGTGTGCAAATGCACAGGAGGTGGCAATTACCCAGGAGGGAGGGGTGACCACCTTCTGGTATAATTCTTCCAATACACAGGTGGCAAACTTTAAATTTGAACTTTGTGATGTAGCCATGTGCCCAGTGCACGTGCCCCTGGAAGACCAAGGTCCACTCAGATTGGTTTGGGGAAGTGAAGAATCATCTGATTTAATATGTCAACTGGGAACCCAATATATATGTGTAACTGATGACACTTGGGGCTCAGAGTGTGGTTCCTGGGGGGCAGCGGGGTGGAACACTGGGAATAGCTGGGGATACAAACCCCAATCTGTGTTAAACAGAAAAGACAGAAATGGTAAAACCTTGCTTACTAGAATGACTCTGTTTAAACCCCCCTGTGTCGATGGTAAAGGAACCCAACTCATCTTAACCATAGAAAATCCCGGTCCTCAGGATGCAGGTACATATGTCCTAGGATCCCTGGTTTTTGGGGGTTACCTCACCCAGTTAGAATCAGTGATATGACAGACAACCCAGAATGTGAAGCCCAAATAAATCATATCACCAAGATAGTAAAGTTTCAGTCGGAAAGTCATAAAGATATGATAGCTATCTCAAATCCAAACAAAAATAGAAGAAACTAATGTCATGGAAATGGGGTTTAATGAAAATAAACCTTTGGTTTGAATGGGTGAAGTTTCTGCAGCCCAACAGAATAAGTCCAACTGTTATGTATGTTCAACTGCTCTCCAAACCTTGGGTCATCCCACTGCACCTAGATCCAGCATCTGAACGATGCTTCCTTAGTTTGTTTTTCTAACAAAATCCACCTCAGACCCCCCTTGTGAGGCTTGGGAAAGGTTTTGGTTACCCTTTAAAACTCAAACACCAACTCCAGACACGGGAAATTACCAATTTCCCTGGGAATTATACCTGTTTCTCTGTGGAGGAAAGGGTAGGAACTTGGGCCCAAAATTTAAACCAGGATACGTAACACCTATTAAATAATTGCTCCTAAAGAACAACTCATGAATCAAGTACATCAATAGCTGATGTCTTCTGGATTTGTGGTGACATGAAGATTAGATCTAGACCCTTGGAAATTGGTCAGGAGAATGTGCCCTAGCCAAAAGCAATCATGCCACTACATATTAATTTCCCTTAAGGAAATAATTTACTCCCCAACGTAAGAGGTATAAAAGATCCGTAACTCCCCCAAACCAAAGGTAGTTTTGACCCCATGTGTACCTAACGCCATAGGACAACCCAGAGGGGTGCTTTATGAATTCAAAGCCAGAGACCAGGTGAAAGCAGGATTCGAATCACTGATACCCCCAGGTAACCATTAACAAAAATGTTGATTGGATTACATATATTTATTACAACCAACAGAGATTTGTAAACTATACCACAGGCGCCCTACAAGGTATAGCGACCAACTAGGCCCCACATCAATCATGATTTCCAAAATAGAATGGCATTGGACATGATCTTGGCCGAGAAGGAGGATCTGACACATGATCCATACGTATGCTGTGTGTATAAATTTCCCAAAAACACCGGGCCCAATGGTAAGGTAACCTTAGCCATAAAAAAGTTTTAATGAAACTCTCTCAAGAATTGAAAAGAAACTCAGGAATCAGTAACCCATGGGACCAATACTTCTCATGGATGAATGGATGGCAAAGGTGATTGGTCCAAGCAGGAATGGTACTGGGGGTAGTGTTGCTATTGTTGATGATAGTGGTAATGTTTTATTCCCTTTTTTCAAGAAATTGTTAGACTAAAGGGGTAGAACAACAACCCCAGTTCTTTCCCTATCTGGAGGGGGATGGTTATACCTGTTTTGGAGGAAGATTTTGTATCAGGGGCACCCCCCATTGAGAACAGTAGTTCACAGAGAGAGTCCAGAAGTTTTGATGGGTCAACAAACTATAAAGAACACTGTCAAGGGGGGAGATTATAGAGGGCAGAAGATTCTTCGTGGATGATAGACTCCAATCTCTATCTAGTATTACCAGTACACCCAACATATTAATTATCTTTCTAAATCTCCAGGTTTCCCTAATATGGATTGCCAGCAATCCACAAACTGTCACTGCTAAGGACTGCTCTAAGGTAGCACCTGGTGGTCATAGTGGTTAACCCCCGTCATCCTCACCATCAGAGGCAATGTAGAAGCCCCGCCCATACATTAGTTACGCCCCCTGGGGCAAGCCGGGAGTGATTTCAGTGGGGGTTTATTAACCCGCCCACCTGTCCATTAGCCACATAAACACAGTAGACTAATTCATCCTAGTTAAACAAGTTTAAAAGGCAAGAGAAACAGAGTTTAATGTTTTAGGGGAGACTGTCAGGGGTGGGAATTGATTCAAAACATTAGAACTCGTTTGTCTTTTCTATCATTGCCTACCCTAAAAACTGCTATATTTTTATTTTTATTATTTTAAGGCCATTGATCAGGGCCTGACATTCGAGGGGTTACATACATTATAGCAAACGATAAGTGTAAGGGAATGACAATTTTGGGACGACAAGGAGAGAGGACCCTACCGCGGGCTTACAATCTACAAGGAGGGGGAAGAGACAGGAGTGAGGGCTATTTACCTTTTTACCAATACCATTTGCATGTATAACCATTGCATGAATTTTTCACTATCTATTTTCCCATTCGATTTTAAAACAATATTATAGCCTGAAATGCAAATGCTTCTGCAAGGTAAAAGGACCTCCAGACATACCTGTACTGGATGATATGGGAAAACATTTAAAATGGATTACTATAGACTAAACAAGAAGATAGCTTCAGCAAAACAACTAAATGACACAGAGATGATTTGGACATGTTACGACACCCAGCATCCGGAGGACAGCAGAACGGACACTAACAGCCGCAAACGGCCAGTGCGGTTAACATTATGCAAACATGCAGAAAAAGTATATTACCATATAAAGAACTATGTGTGAATCCTTATTAATTCGTCCCATCAAATGTTAATTAACCAATGATCGACTAACACGTAGTATGATCTATGCTTGCGTATTGAGTGATATAAAAGGACATGTATCTTCCTGTATTAAACAGAGTTTTATTATCCAACAACCTGAGTGGATGATTATTACTTGGGAAACCCGCTGGGTTTGCAGCACTATATATATAATTTAATATAGTAATATAATATTAAATTGAGGATAGTAAATTTGGCGGATTTATAACTCACATAACATTTCATCTTCATCATTCTGGTAGATGGCAGCAGATTTTTATCAAGACTCTCTCAGTACATTTGTCCATTCATCCTTCCCTCAATATATGAAGTTTGCCAGTGCTGTATGGTGAAAAACAGCCCCACACCATGATGTTCCCACCTTAAAACTTCACTGTTGTTATAGTGTTTTTGGGGTGATGGCTTTTGACCTCAAAACATGGTGTGTTTATGGCACCCAAAGAGTTTTATTTTGGTCTCATCTGACCAGACTACACTGACAAGCAAAAGGGTAACAATAGTTAGAAATTTTAACTTTCAGACTCCATATCTCACCATCCACTATAGCTTTGAACATGAGACTACAATAATTTTATAATCATATTGACTATCTCATACATACGTTTAACTTGTTACTATTTAGCATATACTTAGTTATGTACACTCACCGGCCACTTTATTAGGTACACCTGTCCAACTGCTCGTTAACACTTAATTTCTAATAAACCCAATCAAAATGGCGGAAACTCAGTGCATTTAGGCATGTGGGAACTTTGGTCAAGACAATCCCTGCGGGGTTAAAACCCGGCACAGTAGGGGGATGAAAGGTGTTTTGAGTCCCTTTTTAACGTGGGCAGGGGTTGTTGGTGCCAAAGGGCTGGTTTTAGAAATTTCAGAAACTGCTGATCCCCGGATTTTCACGCCCCAACCATCTCTAGGGTTTACAAAAAAAAGGCCCCAAAAAGAAAAAAAAATCCAGTGAGCTGCAGTCCGGGTGGGCGGAAATCCCATTTTTGATGCCAGGGTCAAAGGAGAATGGGCAAAACTGGTTCTTAGCTGAAAAAGGGCCAAACAGTGACTCAAATACCACCCGTTCAACCAAGGTGGCAGAAGGAGCACCTTTTTAAAGGGCACAGAAACGGCGAATTTTGGGGCAGATGGGTACAGCAGCGGGAAGCCCACCCGGGGTTGCCACCCCTTTCAGCTAAGAACAGGAAACTGAGGCCCAATTTCCCCCAAGCTCATCAAAATTTGGGGACATTTAAAAGTTTTGGAAAAAAAATTTTGCCGGGTTTTGATGAGTCTCGTTTCGGGCTGCGACATTGGGAATGGTAGGGTCAAAATTTTTGGCGTCAAAAAACAGGGAAAAGCAGGGACCCATCCTGCCTTGAAATCAAGGGTTCGGGGCTGGTGGGGGGTTGGTGTCATGGTGTGGGGAATATTTTTTTTTTTTGGGCCATTTTTTTGGGGGCCCCCTTTTGGTCCCAAATTTTGAGCATGTTGCAAACACCTTGGGGGAATCTATGCCATGAAAAATTGGGCAGTTTTTCTAAACCCAAAAGGGGTCCAACCCTTTATTTAGCAGGGTTTGTCCCTAATAAAGGGGCCCGGGTTGAGTGAGATTCTTGTCATATAATTTGCTTTAATTACTGCTTTGTACTAAAAATCTAAAAAAAAAATTTTTTATTATTTTTTTAGTTTTTTTTGGGTAAATCCCCCCTTTTGGCTTTCAGCACTGCCTGAAATCGTTCGGGGTTCGGGATCAGATTTAAGCTTTCTCAAACCCAAAATCGATCCAGTTTCTCTTTACACTTTCCCCAATTTTACTCAAAACTGGTCGAAATAAATTTTTTCTTAAAACTCTTACCCACAAGTGTTTGTTTTGGGGAAGGTCGGGGGGACTGGGGGGGCCCAATTAGCAACTCTGTTTTCATTGTCATTGAACTTTTCTTCCCCAAATCAAGATGTAAGCTTCTTTTTGGGTTCCCCCTTTTGGAACACTAGTCGGCCCTTTTTCATCCCCATAGTACTAAGTGAAATCAATTTAAATCATTTTGTAGGATACTCACATTTTGCTCAGAAATTGAGACCATCTTCGATCCTGGGTCAATTACCCAAAAAATTTTTGGCTGTAAAGCAACCCCTTATCTAGGTTTTCCACCTAAAAAATTGACAGTTCCAAAAAAATTCAAAAATTTCCCTTACCCCCCTTTTCCCTTTTTGATTTTTCCCCAAACCCATTTGCCCCCATCAGGGGAAAAATCTTTTGGGACTTTCTTTTTCTTTTGTTAAAAAACCCCCGTGCAAAAAACCGTAGGTAGTGGATCCACTGAGCCACCGCAAGCGATGGTGTAAACCGAACCAGGGAGCGGCATCTAAGGGGCCGTTGGTTTTCACTAGAGCCCGACGCAAAGTGGAAAGGATTTGCCTGTGGTGACGGCAAAAGGTGAAAACATAAAAACAGAATAAATTGAAAAAAAGGGCGGGTTAGTTGGAACAGGCAGGTTTTTCGGGGCAGGCAGCAAGATTCGTGGTTATGGGACAAAGGCAAGAGGGTACGGAAACTTAGAATAGGAAAAAAAAGGGCTTCAAGAGCTCCCTTTCCCAATAGAAAACAACCCATTTTACCACCCCCCATGCTTTGCCCTTTCGCATTAGAATGATAGACTTTGTGATGAGAAAAACTTTTTTTACTTGATATTTTCCGGGAAACTCCCCCTTTTGGGCTTTTTTGAAGGGAAGGGAGGACTTATTTTATATTCTTCCACGGGTCAGGGCCCTCACATGATGCATTTTTGGCAATTTTTTTTGGGCAGAGGAGATCGATGAGCTGGGTAAAGCGTTTCTCTTTTTTTGGGGAAATCTTTTTAAAGGGGGCTGTTCCTAAATTTTCCCAACCAGTGATTTTTCCCTTTGGGGAATCAACCTAATAACACACGGGACTATTAGGAATTTTGAGAACGGGTTGAAATTTTTGTAGTATACAAGAAGAAAAAATTGTTTTCACCCCCAGGAGCAAAATAGTAAAAAAGCGGGTTACATTCAAGAACTGCAAAAAAAAGGGCATATGCTAAATAGTTGCAAGTCAAATTTATGTATGAGATAGCCAAGATGATTGTCTACAAGATGATGGTAATTTCGATAAGTCTATACCCGCACACAAAATTTCATAATCTTTTTTACAAAACTTTATTGACATAATTCTTTAACATCCAAAGAAGTTTCATGTAGTATAGCGACCAACTCATTCCACATATAAACGTTTTCGGTTCCCATAGGACCTTCTTTTTTTATCAACGTACAAATGCCGTATTTTTGTGACTGCACACCACTAGTTTAAGCCCGTTAGGAGTTCCCTGCAAGACTCCCCAACAGCACAACAAACATGAATAGGGCTATTTGTAAAACAAATCTTTACTTTTAGAAAAATTCAACAGGTGCATGACAAAGTGCAAAGCGACAACACCTTAAGGCAATGCAAACATGAAATGAATGTGGCAGTACTTAGCTGATCAGAGGAGTCTAATATGAGTGATATATGTCCATTTGTGATCCATTTGGAATCCTCTCGAATAACCACTAGTAGCTGATCTGGTTGGAGTGGAGTGCAGCAAGATGCTGCCTCGCAGCAGCACAACGTTTTGGAATGATTACTTTCCTTTTTCAAGCATGCGCTGTGAGGACACGTCTGCCTCTTTATACTAACAAGAAATCACACATGTGTTAATAAGTTTGAAAGGTGCATTAAAACAAGACTGAATCATGTTACAATTCTAGAGTACACATATACACAGTTAAAAACAATACAAAGCATTACAGAGGCAATAAGATAAGGCAGGGGAAAAACGTATGAAACTAATCATAGGTGGCATCTTAAATTGAAGGATTCGTTTAATCCCTTAGGTGCCATTGTATCCATTTTAGAGATCCAATATGTTTCTCTTTGTAATAGTTTCATTTTATTCTGGTAAGGATCCCTACTCTGGATTTGTTCCAATACGCACCATCGTAGGTCGCATACATTGTGATGTTGTTCATCAAAATGTTTAGCGACCGTTGTTTCTCCAAATTCTTTATCTCTTATCTCCCTACGATTTTTACGTATGTTACGTATAGCAGATTTATGTTCTCCTATTCTTATCGTGATGGGGCGGTTGGTCTGACCGATATAATATTTGCTACACGGGCATCTTAACATGTATATCACATTGCTGCTTGTGCAGCTAAAGAATCCTTTTATTGATATATTGTAACCTTGATGAGGATGTTGAATGGTGGGACCTTTTATAATGGCAGAGCAATTGGTGCAAGACAGGCACTGATGTGTGCCATTGCATCTGGTTCATAAAAATTGCTGCGTTGTGACTTGTGGAGCACGTATATCTGAATGAATAAGATTGTCACCTAGAGTTTTGCCACGTTTAAAAATAAAACGTGGTTTTTCTCTAAATAGGTGACCAAACTTAGGGTCGTTTTGTAACAGATGCCAATGACGGTTGATGGCACTTTTAATTATGTTGGAATGTTTGTCATATTGAGATATATAGTTAAACGTCGAAGAAAGTTTCTATACAGGTCTACGTTGTAAAAATTCTTCCCTATTCATGGCTCGTATCTCTAAACCCAATTGTGTAAGTTTGTTTCTATTGTATCCACGTGTGAAAAATTTGTCTATTAATTCCTGCATTTTTTGATCATAATTTTCTAAGTCCGAACATATTCGGCAAGCTCTTATTAATTGGCTTTTGGGAATGCCGTAAAATGTCTGTGGGGCATGGTAACTCGACCTATGTAAAATGTTATTTCGTTCTGTAGGTTTGGAGTACAGAGTGGTGTGAAACATATTTCTAGTGACATCTTTGGTGATTCTGACATCTAAGTATTCAATCTCTGTAACTTGTTTATTGATAGTAAATTCAATTAAAGGATGACAAGAGTTGAGATGTCTACAGAACTGGTCTAGAAGTGACTCTGTTCCAGTCCATAACAAGATAACGTCATCGACGTAGCGCAACCAAAGTTTAATATAGTTGGAGAATTGTGTGCTATGAACATGATCTCTCTCAAACATTAGCATAAACAAATTGGAGACCCCATAGACGAGCCTTGAATCTGCATATAGAAGTCATTGCCAAATCTGAAATAATTCTTTAATAGGACTACGTCCAACAACGTCATCAAGAAGGATATCTGGTTATTTGTTAATGTAGAATACTGCATTAATGCTTCCCTCACTGCTTGTGTCCCTAAGTCATACGGTATATTGGTGTATAGTGACTTAATGTCAAGCGTACACACAAATGTAACGTCACAACTCTTTACATTATGAATTTTATTAAGGAATTGTGTCGTGTCAGTTAGACACGACGTTTCATTTTTATATGTTTTTGCAGATATCCATCAATGTATACGGCAAGGGGCTCTAATATAGAGCCCATCCCGGACACAATGGGTCTGCATGGTGGTGATTTAATATCTTTGTGTATTTTGGGTAGAGAATCGTTTTGGGTAATAAACTCTGTCTATCATTATTTTATGAAGCAACCTACAAGTTCACTGTAAATCCAGCCATTTGGCTGCATTGGCAGCTTAGTACCTCTCTTAGGGTATGTTCACACAGCGTTTTGGATTCGATTTTAAATCCATTTTTAGATGCGTGTTTGGATCCGTGTTTCAGACCCTAAACGGACCCAAATCCCTTAGGTGCCATTGTATCCATTTTAGAGATTCAATATGTTTCTCTTTGTAATAGTTTCATTTTATTCTGGTAAGGATCCCTACTTGGATTGTTCCAATACCACATCGTAGGTCGCATACATTGTGATGTTGTTCATCAAAATGATTAGCGACCGTTGTTTCTCCAAATTCTTTATCTCTTATCTCCCTACGATTTTTACGTATGTTACGTATAGCAGATTTATGTTCTCCTATTCTTATCGTGATGGGGCTAATGTTTGATCTCTCTCAAACATTAGCATAAACAAATTGGCTACACTGGGGGCTACCGGAGACCCCATAGACGAGCCTTGAATCTGCATATAGAAGTCATTGCTCTAATATAGAGCCCATCCCGGACACAATGGGTCTGCAAGGTGGTGATTTAATATCTTTGTGTATTTTGGGTAGAGAATCGTTTTGGGTAATAAACTCTGTCTATCTTTATTTTATGAAGCAACCTACAAGTTCACTGTAAATCCAGCCATTTGGCTGCATTGGCAGCTTAGTACCTCTCTTAGGGTATGTTCACACAGCGTTTTGGATTCGATTTTAAATCCATTTTTAGATGCGTGTTTGGATCCGTGTTTCAGACCCTAAACGGACCCAAATACATATCTAAAATGTGCAGTGTGATTTTACATTGCTTTCAATGTAAAATACGCATTGTTGTTCAGACGAGTGATCGCCGCTTGCGTCTTTCTGATGCCTCTTTCGGATCTGTTCAAAGAATTGACATTTCAAATCTTGATCCGAAAGATGCTGTAGACACTCTATTTAAAACTATAGGGTGCGATCCTGCTGCAGCCAAAACGCATCCAAACACACACCAAACATTGCTTTTGGATGCGATTTTTGGATCCAAAATCCGATCCAAAATGCCATGTGAAGATATCCCATAAGCATCTGTGTTATTGTCGCCTTTCAATCTCTGCTCATCTTCTAGCTGAACCACAGTAATATGTTCACATGTTCATGTTCAAATCATCGTCAAAACCTTGTCTGAAAAGTGTCTGAATGCAGCACTTTTTAGATGAGGTTTTGACAAGGATTTGATCAGGTTTTCAATGAATTTTTCTGCCACCGATTTATTTCTGAAACATCCTTACAAATTAATAACCAGGCAAAAACCGTGCCAAAAAACATGTCAAAAATGCACAGTTTGGGGGGCTTTTTACATGTTTTGGGTATGTAAACGCTCGAAAAACAGCATCAAAATCAATGTAAAAATACAGTTATCTTAGACTGTGGGGGTGCTGAGGGTTTGATCCCGCACCCCCGAAGGGTGGGCTGCGGGGCCCCCGGGGTCCCGGGGTTCCCCCGAAAACGGGGTAGTGGGCGCCTGGTCCCGTTGGGCGGGGGACGCACTCCCCTCTCCTGCAACCCCAGTAAACTTAACCCCCGGTTCCTGTCCCCCGCGGGGCCTTTGCCCCCCCGCCCTGACCTATCTGTCACCCACGATACGATTTTGGGTTTTCATTCGGTACCTCGCTACACCACACTGCCACCGGGCTAGCACGCTAGGGATAGCGCCGGGTAGGATTTCCCGCCGCAGCAAGCCCATCCCCTATGCGGGGGTTGGTGAAAGCCAGGCCTCTTAACCCGCTCCCTGGCGGGGGCTTACACATCGCTTGCGGGCAGCCCAAAAGGGATCCACACTCCTCCCGTTACAGGTGCGTTCCAGGCAATACAAAATATCGTTTTTTTCAACCGATATTTTGTCTTTTTTTGGCACTTAGAGGGATGGCTTTTGTCTGCGGTTTGTGCATTCAAGCCGCCCCTCTTCACACCAACATGTTCATGTTCATTTTTCATTAAGCTAGCGGTATAAAAACTGTCCGGCAGAAAATCCGTGCAGTGTGAACTACTGCACAGATTTTCTATTTGTCTATGGAGAAGGTTGACAGTCCAAAAACTGTCTGTAAATCCGACTGAAAACCAGTGCCATGGGGACATGCCCTAATTCCCCTGCCACCCACTGCTCAGTGTGGGCCAAACTGGAGCAGTCAGAGACATTTCTCCACCACTAAGGCATTTCTAAACCAATGGGTAACAGATAATTGCTATTTCAATGTAACCAATGTAATGAGTATGCTGTTTTATTATTAATACATTTTACTAGAAAAATAATAAGAGGACTTTAATGGCATTAAAGCTTAGAGACTTGATGATGGGACTTGGCTTTCTGATAGGTCTAAAATCTACAATTGTAATAGGGAGACATAGGATCAAAGGGGAGTTCCCATCAAAATCCCCCTTTAAAATTTGCCAGCCATCCACAAAAATAAGTGGCATGAAGGATGAAAACACAAAGGATTAGCCCTACTAAATGACTAAAGAGATAATCTTAATACACATCTGTTGTGGATCTGCTTCACATTAAAAGCACATCTGTGCCAGAAATCCGAGGCTTATGCTGGGTTTTCAGTGTTTGAACAATTGAAACCCAAGGCGATTATGATGGGTAGGCAATAAGGATGGCTTATTTTATGAGGGTAGGGGCACAGTTTATACAGTGTTCTCCTATAAATAGACTAGACATTAGAGGGTAAATGTAAAAAAAATCTGACAATTAAATGCATCATTGCCCATCACACTGACCTTTAGGGACACAACAGCTTTGGCCCTAATCCTGCAAAGCAGATCCACAGCCCCACTCTTTGGTCTAATGGTAAACATGTACATGTGAATCAAGGAAAAGAGTTATAAACTAGTTTTCTAGCATAAATGCATAGGATAATATACTGTTCTGCTTTATCTTTTACAATACATTTGTTGCGAAAAGGATAAGCACACAAGTAAAATTGCAAATATTCCTAAAGTTTTGTGTCAACAACTCCTTTACATAACTATATGTTTCCATAGTAACAGACTACAGATATGTGTAGTCTGATATGTAGGCATAGTGCTTTATATCTGTCCCCTACTTCTTGCTTACCTACCAAATGTGTGTTAGCAATGATTGGAGGACCAGTGGAAGAAAATTATGACTAAAGAATCATACTACAGAGGATTTGCTTGTTGTTGCCATTGAAACATGAGCCCTTTTAGGAGCTGTAGACACAGAGGGCGACATGTATGAACTGGGCTGCGCCAGAAGTCTGGTGTCTTTTCAGCCCGACATCTAGCGCAGCCCCATTCGCAATAGATTTAAATTCGCCCGCACACCAATCTCTACCACATTACAGAGCGCCTGCAGCACTTTGTAATGCGCCTGATTTCGAGGGGCGTGCAGGAGGCGGGGCGCACTAGAACCATACGAAGCTAAAGATTTATAGCTTCAGTACAGCAATTCCAGGCACATTACTGCTGGAACAGGTAAGCCACTTGAAAAGTGGTTTACCTGAGCCAGAAATGTCATCTAGCACTAGAATGCGCCTGATTTATGACCCACAGTAGATCGGGTTCAGAAATCAGGCGCATTCTATGCTATTAAAATGCGCACAAAAATTGCCGTCTTAACGCCAAAAATAAGACATTTTTAATTAAAACAGTTTCAAAGTTGTTAAGTTTTATTTTAGATACATGAAAACAAAAACAGCATCCTTTTGTACAGGAGTACATTATTATTATTATTTATTTTAGAGCGCCCTTAGTTGCAGAGCACTGAACATTCGAGGAGGGTTACATATATAACATACAAAGTCAAAAAAGTACAAAGGTGAAAATAAATAACCAACAACTAGTACAGAGGGAGAGAGGGCCCTGTCCACGAGGGCTTACAGTCTACAAGGAAGGTGGGAAGAGACAGAAGGTGAGGGGTAGACATGTTTGTGGGGTGGAGTAGTTGTAACAAGGTTATTGTTGGTTATAGGCTATCCTGAAAAGATGGGTTTTTTATAATGCTTTTGAGGTTAGTGAAAGTGGAGTAGAGTCTGATGTGTTGTGATAGTGAGTTCCAGAGTGTGGGAAAGACAGGAATCTTGAGGACGGTTTATGTGGGAAAAGCTGTAAAGAGGAGAGCAGAGAAGAAGGTCCAGTGAGGAGTGGAGATTGTGTGTGGGGAGGTATGTAGAGAATAAGGCAGAGATGTATGGTGGGGAGAGGGTATGGGGAGCCGTGTAGGTCAGGGTTACTAACTTGAACTGGATTCGCTGGGCAATGGGTAGCCAGTGTAGGAATTGCCTACACTGGCCTACACTCCCCTAAGTGAGGGGAGAGGCAAAGGAATAGCGAGGAGAGAGGTGAATCAGATGGACAGCAGAGTTAAGGATGGTTTGGAGAGGTGCAAGGTTACTAGACGGGAGGCCACAGAGAAGGATGTCGCAAGAGAATAGCCGGGAGATCAAGAGAGCATGGATAAGCATGTGTGTAGTATCAAAGTTAAGGATTGAGCGGGAGATATTTTTCAGGTGGAGGCAGCAGGCAGAGGTAAGGGCTTGGATGTGTGGTTTGAAGGACAGAGAGGAGTCAAAGATTTTCCCAAAGCAGCGGACTTGTGGAGCCGGTGAGAGTGTGGAGCCGTTGACTGTGATAGAGAGATCGGGTGGGGGAATAGAGTGGGATGGTGGATAGATGATGAATTTAGTTTTCACCACATTTAGTTTTAGGAGACGGGAAGAAAAGAAGGAGGATATGGACGATAAACAATCTGGGATCCAGGAGAGCAGAGAGTTAACACCTGGGCCAGAGATGTAATGTTGGGTGTCTTCAGCATATAGGTGGCATTGAAAGCTATGTGATGCTATTAGCTGACCCAGACCAAGAGTGTAGATAGAGAAGAGTAATGGGCCTAGGTCATTGTGTTGTACAATACAGCTCATTCTGCACTGCAGACTTACCAGAATCAGGAAAAATTTGTATCCTTTTAATCAGAAATATGACTGCTGACTTGTAGTTTCCAAGAATGGGTGCTTCCACCTTCATGGTATGATTGCTGAATCTGTGCTGCATAACAAGGTCACTGAATCCTCCAATGATTTTAACAGATACATACAGTCGTGAGAAAATAAAGGTTCAGTCTCTTTGAGTTCTATGGTTTTATGTATCAGGAAATAATAAAAAATAGATCTGGTCATTAGAAGGTCTTAAAGTTAGGTAAAGACAACCTCAGATGAACAACAACATAGAGATTACACTGTATATTTAAAGGGGTTGTATAATTTCATTCAGGCTCGGACTGGGCCGCCGGGGGACCGGGGAATCCCCCAGTGGGCCCCCCCGAGCCGCTGTGGGCCCGGAGGCAGTGCAGTTGCTCCCGGGGCCCGGCCCGCGCATCCCGGGCACTAGGACGCCCGGGACCCGCGTCCTGAGCGCCCAGAGACCGGCCCGGGAGTTGGGGACTAATGTCCCCGACTCCCGGGGCTGCGCGGCGACAGCGGAGCACAGCGCCACTAGCGCTGCGCTCCGCTGATCACCCTGGCAGGCTGAAGACGCCTACAGCAGACGTAGGCGGCGTGGAGACGTCACCTCACCGCGCCGCCTATGCAGGCGGCAGTACGGAGCCGGCGGCCGGAGCAGGAGCCCGAGCCAGGTAAGTGGCTGGCTGTAGTTGTTTTTTTTTTTTAACTACCTACAAGGGGGGGCCCTGGCTACAAGGGGAGCCCTGGCTACAAGGGCGGGCCCTGGCTACAAGGGGGGGGGCCCTGGCTACAAGGGGGGGCCCTGACTAAAGGGGGTCCCTGGCTACAAGGGGGGGCCCTGACTAAAGGGGGGCCCTGGCTACAAGGGGGTCCCTGGCTACAAGGGGGTCCCTGGCTAAAAGGGAGCCCTGGCTAAAAGGGGGGCCCTGGCTACAAGGGGGGGCCCTGGCTACAAGGGGGGGGCCCTGATAAAGGTGGGCCCTGGCTACAA
>JAODAL010029108.1:0-52180 GCA_025379985.1 Phyllomedusa bahiana | reverse complement strand
CAATCCCCCAAAACAGAGGGGGAACCCTTTATTGTGCTCGGTAAGCCCCGCGAATCAAAGGGAAGACCGGGTTGCAGGGTTTCCTCCCCTTTTTGGGTCTAGCAGGAGAGCCTTGGGATAGGGCTGTTTTAGTAAGCCCCGTTCCTAGCGCAGCTGCGGGGCCGAAAACCCCGATGTCTGCGGACGCCAAAAGCTTCGCGCAGGACGAACGACCCGCACCACCCGAGCAAAAAACGTGCCTGGTGTTGGGGTTTTAAAGTGAGAAAAATTAAAGGTTGTTACAAAAAGCAGCAAGTTCACAACAACTACACAACTTCCTCCTCTGATCTAAGGTCAGCACTCAAGGTGATATGGAGAGGGGTGAAAAATTTTTAAATCCTTAGATTGCAAATCCCAAATTTTTAGATTGGGAACTCTTAATTAGTCTATACCAGTTTCTTTTTAGCCCCCTTCTCTCGCAGCTACATCTGGAAAACCCTTACTACCTTGCTCCTGTTTTGGGATTCGGGGGTTTCTCTTCTATTTTTCTGGAGCCTCTGAAATATTATTCATTGTTTTTCCCCATAACGAAACAATTTTCACAAAAAACATTTATTTACTCCTTGACATTTGTTTGATGCAGTTACTGCAACAGACATGGGCCAATTTCAGCTCCGAGCTTGGGATTGATTAAGGGACGACTGGTCTATCCAGCTTTATTATTGCCTTTGACATAGTAGGAAAAGTACTGAATACAAAAAACAAGTACAACCCATCATTCATTGACGCCTTCCCCAAAAGGGTTTCCCCCCGCAGAAGGTTTGGGGGAAAGTAATCGTAAATCAGAAATTCCAATTTTTCCCCGGGGGGGAAGAGTTCATAAAACAAAAATATTTGGGGGGAAAAAAAAAAAAAACCTTTTACAGGTGGGAGATACAGAAAAAAAATTAAAGGAAACTGAATACTGCATTTCCCTGGCGACCCCTTAAAAGGCAGTCTATTCATGATTTAATGCTAAAGCGAGGGCTCATCGCCCCCCCCCCCCGCACATAAAAACCCCCCGGGTGAGCGCATCGGAGGATAATCGGGATGTAACTGATTTTACCACCGAATTCGCAGCAGAAACGAGACTCATAGACCAGGCAACTTTTTTTCCAATTTCTACTGCCCAATTTCGGGGGCTTGGGGAAAATTGGAGCCTCATTTTCCCTTTTTCTTAGCTGAAAGGAGTGGCACCCGGTTGGTTTTCTTGCTTAGCCCTTGCCTCAAATTTTGGCCTAGGGGGTTTCAGAGATGCCTTCTCCCTACCTTGGTTTAACGGGGGCATTTAGTCATTTTTCCTTTTATAAAATCGAACCCAGTCTGCCCCATTTCCTTTGCCCTCTGGCATCAACAAGGCATTTCCGCCACAGACGGGCCGCCATGGATTTTTTTCTTTTTCGGACCATTCTCTGTAAACCCCAAGAGGTTGTGCGTGAAAAACCAGGAGTTTAGCATTTTTGAAATATCAGACCACCTTTGGCACCAAAAACCAACCACGTTTAAAGGACTCAAATCACCTTTCTTCCCCCATACGAAGCTCGGTTTGAAGCAGGAATTGTTTGACCCGTCTACATGCCTAAAAACACTGAGTTGCCACCATGTGATTTGGGGTGATTTGAAATTAATGTTAACGAGCAGTTGGAAGGGTACCTAATAAAATGGGGGTGAGTTTTATTTCCGTGACTGCACCAGCGAATAGTGTGTGCGCTCTGAAGGTTTAAACAGGATGTAATCAGGATTAGTACAGGATAAGTAAATGTATATATACATACTGCACCGCGAATAGGAGTGCAGCTCGGAGGGGTAATAAGGATTAACTCGGGGGTCGTACGGATAATAATGTATGTCATGACTGCACCAGCAAATGTGAGTGCAGCCTTGGGGGATAAACAGGATGTAAATCAGGATCAGTACCGGGTAAAAGTAATGTTTTTAACTGACTGACCCCCAGAATATGAGTGCAGCTCTGGAGTATATACAGGAAGTAATTTTTTAGATCAGTACGGATAAGTAAAGTATGTACACAGGACTCACCCGAAAAAAGTGAGTCGCTCTGGAGGTAATACGGAGTAACTCAGGGATCGGTACAGGGTAAGTAAATGATGTAAACAGTTACTTTCACCCGCAGAATAGTGAGTGCACCTGGAGCATAATACAGGATGTAAATAGGGTCAGTACAGGATAAGTAATGTATGTACAGTGACTGCACCAGCGAATAGGGTGCCCTCGAGAAATTAAGGGTAACTCAGGATCGTAAGGATAAGTAATGATTACACATGCTGCACCCAAAAATGTGAGGAGTCTGGAGGATAATACAGGATGCAACTAGGACATACAGGGTTAAATAAAGTATGTAACGTGACTGCACCACAAATAGGAGTGCAGCTTTGGGGGATATACAGGATTTATCAGGATCATTTTTAGGGTAATTTAATTATGTACAGTGACTGCAAAAGAAATATGGTGCAGTCTGGGGATAATACAGAGGGTAAACCCGGGGAAACAGGAAATAATTTTGTACACATGATGACCCCGCAGAATAGGATGCACTCTGGAGTATTTAAACAGGAATTGCTTACATTTTTTATTTTTCACCTACCCGTTAAATAACCCTTTTACCCATTGTTGTACATGTCGGAGGAGATAAATCTCCGGGTTAAATAGACCGCCTGAATGTTTTCGTGAGGGGGCGGACTGTTGTAAAAAAAAAAAAATTTTATTAAGACTTTTCAAATTTTTTTTATATTTCAGCTTTAATTTAGATAGGTTCTTCAGCAGCCGGAGCCGCCTCACCAGGGTCATGACACCGAATCGATGGCTGCTATGTTGTTCCAAAGATCATTCTGTGAGGACAGAAGGGAATCAATAAAGACCCTTATGGTAAAAGGGACATACCATCGGGTGGCCTCTTCTTTCTTTTGGGGTTCTATGTTGTGGTTAAAAAAATGGGTTTGCATCTCCGACTTTCCAATCTTAAACTGCAAAAATATTCTTCCCAAAACGGGGTTTAGATTTTTGGGAAAAAAGATCACTTGCTGTGGTGAACGCCATGATCAGCCATTACATATACAGAATGTCACAAAAGTAAGTACACCCCTCACATTTTTGTAAATATTGTGTTATATCTTTTCATAGGACAACACTGGGTCTGAAACCTTTTACAAATTTTAAAAAGTCAGTGCCCCTTTAAAACAGGGGAAATGTGGTGTCCTAAATAACCTCAACAAGCATCAATTCTAAAACCAAGGCAACAAAAGTGGGAACCCCCAAGTGAAACAAAAAATGGGGCACCCCCAGGTGAAAATGGAAAAAATTTTTGTCTAATTTCCATTTACCCCAACGGTGTCAGTGACTCGTTAATTTAAGGGTAAGGGAAAGGGGTTGAAAAAACTGTTGTTACGCCCTAAAAACTCTCTCATATGGGCACTGGAATTTCAATGGGGCCCCATGGCAAAGAACTGTCTTGGGGGCGAAGAAAGGGAAATTTTTGTTCTAATAAAGAGGCCAGGCAAAAAAGACGCCAAAACCCGACACCGGGCGCCAGCGCGGGGGGCCCAAAACCCCGACACTGAGCTGCAGGGGCGGGGGCCCAAAACCTGACCTGACCAGCGCGGGGGCCAACACCCTACATGGGTGCAGCGAGGGGGCCAAGGGGCCATACAGCGGGGTTTTAACAAAACAGGATCCACTCAGAAAGGCCTCCCCTGGTCAAAACCAAAAAGTTGATCATATCCACAGAAGAGTGTGCCGCATTGCTGCGAGGTTACAGGGGGAGGCGGTGAGCCCGGGCTGCTCAGCCATACGCCGCACACTGCTCAAATTGGGCTGCATGGCTGTCGTCCCAGAAGGGAAACCTCTTCTAAAGATAATGCACAAAAAGCCCCAAAAAGTTTTCTGAAAACAAGCAGATAAGGGCATGGATTACTGGAACCGTGCTTGTCTGATGAGACGAAGGGTAAAAATATTTTGGTTGGATGGTGTTAAGGGTTTTATTGCAAGTTGGGTGAGTCAAAACTCATCACCCACTTGTGTCGCCTACTCAGGCATGGTGGGTTGGATCGTCATGGGTTGGGGCTGCAGAGTGTCCCGGCTGGGGGGAGTCGTTCATTGAGAGAACCATAAATGCAAAGTACTGTGACATACTGAAGAGAATGATCCCCCCCCTTCGGGGCCGAGGGCGTATCCAACATGAAAAACGACCCAAAACACACTTCCAAGATGCCACAAAAATAAAATGGGGGAAAAGGGTGCTGGACGGAAAGTGTGTCCTGCCCCAAAACCTAGAGCATCTGTGGAGCCTCCTCAAAGGGGTGGGGGCACAAGCTGGGGACATGTCCAACCCCTTTTTTTTTGGGTCTATTTTGTGAAACCACTTTGAAGGGGGGGGGGGGGGGGGCCAAATTTTTTGTTGTAAATGAACTGTAGTACCCCAAAACTAAGGATTATACCCGGGATAAATTTGTAATGCGCCTAAATAGGTGCGCTGTGCGCCCCCGTTGGCAAGCCTGTTGGGGCATTACTAGTTAGGCCTCGATACGCTATGTGCTGGGTTGCGCGATCGCATTTTTAGGTGCAATGCAACTTTTAACCCCTTCCCCGACATTGGGCGTATGCTAGCCCTCCCGGAAGTGATTCCGAAAAAATGGACTTAGATACCCCTGGCGATCGGGGGGCTTGCGGGCGAGCGCGGGCGCATCGCGGCTAAAAAACAGGGTAAATTACCCAGCTTCAGCCCATCCCCCCGGGCCCGGAGTGAGTCCGGCCCCGGGGTGAAAAAACGCATCATTACCGACCCCCTGTATGGCCGGATAATGACCCCCAGGCAGGAGGGTGAGCTCCCTGGTCAATCGGTGGGAAGCGGACAGATGCCGCCCCCCCCTTTCCCCTACCGACCCCGGATGCTGTTGAATGCATCCGGGTTGTTGGGGACGTCACCAGCCCCAAAATGCATTTTGGGCATGGGTCATGTTCCCCTTGGCGACCTATGCCAGCAGTAACGTGTGCACGATCCCCTTTCAAACGCAATTAAATGATTGCTTTTCCCCAGTGGGGATTTGCAGTTAAAAATCCTCATGGGAAAAAAATTTAAAAAAATGTGAAAAAAGTAAAAAAAAAAAGTAAAACACAAACAAAAAATAAAATTAAAACCATACACTCCCCCTTTTCCCCTTTACAAACGCCCAACCCCCCAAAAAAGATCAAAAAAAATAAAGTCCCCATATTTGGTACGCGCGTGCGTAAGATCCCCCCTTAAATCTTTAATTTTAATTAACCCGTATGGTGAACGCCGTAAAAAACAAAAAAAAAAAAACAGCACAGATTTGCTTTTTTTGTGCTCCTGCAGACATTAAATGGAATAAAAAGCGATAAAAAAACTATATAAACGCCAAAGTTGTACCAATTTAAAACGTCAGTTCATCCCGAAAAAAGTTCTTCAGTCTCTGTATAGGGGAAAAAATAAAAAAGTTGGGGCCCTTCAAAAGACGCGTGAAAAAATATTATTTAACACAATAAAAACACTTTTTTTTTTTAAAAAGTGCTTCCAAAAAAAAAAAAACTATAAATGGGTATCGCCTAATCGTATCGCCCCCGAGAGTAAAGTAATTGGTCAGGAACTGCACGGTGAGTGTGTAAAAAAATAAAAATAAAAAACACTATGGTTTGAGTATTTTCTTCACCCCCTTCCCAAAAAAAAGGTTTTTTAAAAAATGATCAAAAAATTTCTGGTCCCCCAAAAATGATAAAAATAAAAAGTAAAATCATCCGCAAAAAAAAGCCCCCACAAGCTCCCTAACAGAAAAAAAAAAAAAGTTATGGCTCTCGACTATGGCGATGCAAAAAGTGTTTTTCCTTTTTGAATAAAAGTGTTTTTATTGTGTAAAAAAACAGTAGAACATAAAAAAATATACAAATTGGGTTTCGTTTAATCGTATCGCCGCTGGTAATATGTAGTCAGTTACTGCATGGGACCGCTGTTTTAAAAATAAAAAACACTACCAGGAATGCTGTATTTTGTTCAAAATCCTCACAAAAACCTTTAAAAAAATGTGATCAAAGCAGCATTGCCCCCCTTTTGGTACTAATAAAACGTCAACTTCCAAACAAAAAGCCCATAATCGCCCGATTTCAGAAAAATGAAAACGTTATGGCTATCAGAACAGGAAAACATAAAAAGCAATTTTTTATGACTATTTCTATTGGGGAAAGTAAAAAACATTTTAAAAAAAATAATAAAAATCTTTAAAAATTGCAATTGTCCGACCCCCCTAGTAAATTTTCCCATCATTTTATGCCGGCGAACGTTGTAAAATTTAAGCCCAAAAAACAATGGGGGAAAAGTTTCCCCCTTTTTTTCAAGCCCATGCAAAAAAAAAAAAATTTGGAACACCTGGCACCCAAAATGCACAATAACCCCTGATGAGTTTATGAGGGTGTGATCCAAAAGGGGGGGACTTTTGGAAGGTTTCACCCGTTTGGTATTTTGGGGGGTTTGTAAATGCGACATGGCCCCCCCAAATCTGCGTCCAAAAACCAAATAACACTCCCCCCCTTATACACCCTGCCTTCGCCCAAACAGCAGTTTACACCCAATGTTGGGGATTGCTGAATTGGAAGAAATTGGTAACAAGGTTTTGGGGGGTTTTTTCCCGGTGCCTTGTTAAAAAATTTTAAATTTTTTGAAAATTGCAGATTATTTGGAAAAAGTGTTTTTAAAATTTTCACGCAACGCTAAAAATTTTTTTGACACATGTGGGGTCGATTTGTCACTAACCCCTGATTTATTCCCCAAGGGGTTTGTTTCAATTTGGGGGTTTTTTTTGGGGGTTTATTAATTTTTAGCACCTTAGGGTGTCCCCAAAATGAAAAAGGCCCTAAATAAAAAACGTAATGAAAATGAACCCCCCGGTCAGTAGGTGCTCCCCCATTTGGGGGGTTGTGGGTTTAGCCAAATAATTTCACAGGGAATATGGGGTATCCTAAAAAGGAGAATTGGGGAATCAATATTTAAATTTTTATTTCCCTGATACATTTACCGATTCTTGTGTAAGCATAAAAATTTTAAAAAATGCAAAAAAAATAAAATTTTTTAAAATTCACTTTTTTACTTTGCTTTAATTCCCGTGAAAACCATAGGTTAAAAAACTTTTTAAAAGCAGTTTTTTAATACTTTAAGGGGGTGTATTTTAGATGAGGTCATTTATGGGGTACTAAATAAGGTCAATAAAAATCACGTTGAACTGGTGGTCCCCAAAAAATGTGTCTTTCAAATTTTGTTGAAATTTGAAAATTTACTAAAATTCTAAGCCCCCCAATGTCGTAAAAAAAAAAAAAAAGAATTTTAAAAATTAGGGCCCAAAAAAGCAGAATTTGGTGTGTATTATAAAAAATTTTGGTGGAAATAATATCTGTCTTACATGAAAAAAATTTTGAAGTTTAAAATTGGTAAATTTTTCTAATTTTTCCGTTTTTTGATATTTTTCACAAATAAAAAGCATTTTTTGGCCCAAAATTTCTTACTATTTTAAAAGTAAGTGTCACGGAAAAAAAATTCTGAATCCCATGGATGGGTTTAAAAATGTAAAAAAAGTTATTTAATAAAGTGAACATGAAGATTTCAAAAAGGGGGCTTGTAGGAGGCCAAAACGGCTGGCGGTGGGGGGTTAAGGGCTTAATTTTTTTATGAAGGTATCCTGACAGAGATTTTTGGAAGGATCGGATTTTCGGGCACACTTTTACATGTTAAATGCACCAAAAAATGGCATGGAACCCCATTTTCTGAATCTCCCAAAGGTTTAAACACCCCCGCTCGTGATGGCGCTGGAGGAGGGAAGAGGTTTCCCAGTGGCTGCAACCTGTGAAGCTTGGACTCCGGCCCAAGAGATTTTAAGGCAGTGCTGGGAAATAATGGGGCACAAAAAATATTGACACTTTGGGGGAAAATTGTCCACTTTCTTTTAGGGGTGTCCCACCTTTGTTCCCAGAGTTTTAGACATTGATGGATGTGTTTAAAGATATTTTGAAGGCACACCAAATTTACACTGTTATACAAGCTGAACAATGACTACTATCAAAGTGTCATATACAGTAATACAATTTTTTACAAAAATTTGAGAAGTGTACAAACTTTTGTGGGGTAGGAGGAGAGAGAAAAAGAGACTGACCAGATACAACACAGCCAACAACGATCTGCTGAAACTCCGACCAGACTAAGGCATCACTGCAGTCTCGGCAAGAAAGATGAACAGCAATAACTCCCCAGCAGACCCAAGCCCCTCTCAAGGATGACCAAAAAATCCACCACAGTGATACTGAAATCCCCAGAGAAAGAGGCAAGCTGCAGTTCGCAAGACAGATGAACAGCAGAGACTCCACAGCAGATCAAAGCCTAGTTCCAAGCTGACCAGATGTGTCACAGCCACCAGTAAGCTGCTGAAACTCCCCAGCAGGCTGAGGCACAACTGCATGCTGACAAGACAAATAAAAAGTTAAATGAGCTGTGAAATCCCCCGCAGGGGGCACAAATGCATGTGACAAGACAAGTCACAGTGACAGTGAGTGCTGAAACTCCCCCAAGGGGGAGGCCCACTCATGCTGACAAGAAGTCAAGGACGTGAGCTGCTGAAAAATCCCCAGGGGCTGGGGGCCCAACTGCATGCTGACAAGACACGTCACAGCTGACAGTGAGCTGCTGAAACTCCCCAGCAGGCTGAGGCCGAACTGCATGCGACAAAAAAAGTCCAGCTGAGTGGTGCTAAAATCCCCCGCAGATGATGCATAACTGCAGTCTCAGGAAGACAGATGAGCAGTGGAGACTCCACTCTAGATCCAAACACATCTCCAGGCAGACCAGCTTCATCACAGCCAACAGCAAACTTCTGAATTTCCTCAGTAGACTATGGCACGACTGCAGCCTCAGTGAGACTGACAAGCAGCAGAGACTCCCCCACAAACCCAAACCCAACCTTAGGCTGGCCAGTGGGAAATTAAGTTTTTGACCACACAAACAAACAATAAACAGTTAAATAAAATAGACATGTATAAAGCCAGGTAAATCTTCTAGTTATAATAATCATCATGAGGAGGTAACCAAAAGTTACCAAAAGACCATGAGGAGGTGGTTCTGTTATTAGGTGAATGCCCATGGACAGTATGCCAGATGACCATGTTGAGGAAGTTTCATTTGGCTCCAGTGATTGAACAATTTGTGGGCCCCAAGGATCAACTCCACTGGTGGACCCCAAGAATCAACTCCATGGGTGGACCGTCCAAACATGAGAATCGCTTCAACTGGTGACCCCAAGAGCCAACTCCATGCTGGGCCCAAGAATAAAAACTCCACTGGGGGCCCCCCAAGGATAAAACTCCATGGTGGCCCCCCAAGAACCAATTTCACTGGGGGCCCCCAAGGATAAATCCATGGTGGCCCCAAAAGAACCCAGCCCCAGGGGGGCCCAAAAGAATCAGCCCCAAGGGTGGCCCAAAAAACAATTTCATGGTGGCCCCCAAGAATAAAACCCCACTGGTGGGCCCCGGGAATTTCAACCCCAAATTGGGGGCCCCCAAGAATCAACCCCCTTGGGGGCCCCAAGAACCAACTCCACTGGTGTCCCCAAGAATCAACTCCACTGGTGGAACCCAAGAATTAAAATAACTGGGGGGCAGACACTCCAGTCTGATGCTGTGGAGAAGGTTTATTTGGAGTTCCTGTCAAATGAAAAAAACCAGTCATTGTCTCCCGTTTGCAAAAAAATTCTTTAAACTTTGGAAAATAAACCCGGGTTGGCTTCAAATTAGTTTTTTAAAAAACCCATGGGAAACACCCAGGTGTGGCCCCTTTTGGTCAGTTTTTGAGCAGATGAGGCACAAATTCCGCGGAATTTCTTTTCCCCCCCCCCCCCCCCCCCCCCCCCCCCCCCCCCCCGGGGACAAATTCCCCCATTAAAATTTACTAAATGGAATTCCATAAAAATCCAGATGAATATGAAGAATTCATCAATTGTCCAATGCTGATATTCCAGAAAGACGTGATAAGAAATCTTTTTGGGGTTTTTTTGGTAGAAATCCGGGAAAAAGGTTGATCTTTAATTTGGGACATTTTCCCCAAAGGGGAAACCCATAATTGTGTTTTACTCTTATTTTTTTAAACCCCAAATTGTAGTTAATTACTGGGGTCCACCAGTGGAAGTGATTCTGGGGTCCAGCAGTGGAACGTTTTTTTGGGGCCCCCTAAGCTATTTCACTTTCCCACTCTGCCTTTTTCTTTGCCAAATTTTTTTTGATTTTTCTTCCTGAAAAACAATCCCAGACTTGCCATATCCAGGGGCCCAAACCTCCCTTTAAGGGGTTTTCGGGTGGTTTTCCCTGCCCCCACTGGGGGCCCCCCCCAGTTAAAGCTGGATTTCCAGCCGTGGAGCTAATTTGGGGCCCCATAAAAGAAAAAGAGAAAATTTTTTTTGTTTTTGGGTTAGGGGTTTTTTGGAGCAACAAATGTCAGGTTGCTTTAAAGCTTTTGATGGTCCCTGATTGGTTTTGTTTTAATTTTGGGGGTGAATTTCCCCCCTTGTGCAGGGTCATTGTAACTGCCTGTATCATGGGCTATAGGTGGAACTTGATTTGTCCTTGTATGGTCTGGGTTGTCCTTGTATGGTCTACAGCCTTCGGTTGTCCTTGTATGGTCAACAACCTTGAATTCTCCTTGTACGGTCTACAACCTTGGGTTGTCCTTGCATGGTCTACAGCCTTGGTTTGTCATTGTATGGTCTACCTTTTTTGGGGGGTCCTGTATGGGCCTTAGACTTTTGGGGGATCCCTTTTATGGTTTTCACTTGGTTTGGGCCTTGTAATTTGGGCTACAAGCATTGGATTGTTTGTTGGTCTACGCCCTTTGGGGTTTTCCAGTTTTGGTCTACAGGGCTTTTGTTTTTCCTGGTATGGGCTACGCTTTTGGGGGGTTAAAAATTTTATGGCTACCGCCTTTGTTTGTCCCTTGCATGGTCTACAGCCCTGGGTTGTCCTTGCCCTTCTTCTCTCCAGTAGGTGATACCACTTTAAGAAAAAGCTCTGCCCAATACCCCAATAGTTAAAAATCCATCTAATTCTCATTACCAAATTGTTTAACTTTTTCTTTTCTATTACTATTGTCATTTAATTTCTTCTCCGAGTGTCCAGCGAGCCGACCCTCCACCTGAAAATAATTTATCACAGATCTGCAGGAGTTTTTCAGCACAATTACAGCAGAGATGGATCAGACATATCATAATAATTCCTATCTGCAGCGTTAGGAGACGTTATTGTGAATGCATCATGTCACCTGCGGATCATATATTACCCCGGGCCAAATTTATCCGATGAATTTCTGTACATAGACAATCTCAGCACAGCTTGATAAATCGATCCCCAAGTCTGCTTAATCACCATCAATTTGGGGAAGAGGACAGGAGAGGCAGCTGCCGACACACTGGCGAGTTTAACTGGTCTGTCTGAGTGAGCATAATAGGCCCTATTCAGATAGAAGCCGTTTGTTTTCTACTTAAACAGCCAGGTTGCTCTCCTAGCTTAGCTAAGCAGATCTCCGAGGCTAGTCCTCTCTCGGCAGGATACTGAACAGAAGGCACCGGGACGTGATTCCTTTTATAGCGCTTGATTAGAGCTTACTGGATAGAAAAACTTCTTGTTTCTGCATATTGGTCAGGGTCTGTGCACGCTCAATACTCACGTCACTTCCATCACCCAGCTACCCAAGGTGTCCATTAAAGGATCCCGAAGACCTGCAGGAGAAGCAGCCACTTTTTTCAATATAGGAAACTACTTTTTGTGGTACCTGATATAGGATGGGTTGACCAGTGCCACCATATTGAAGATGGTCACAAGGGTTGGTTAGTTTTTGCACTTGATCCTCTGCCCCAGGTTCTAAAAACAGGAACATACTGCTCCCCCTTCAGCCTAGCTTTGTGCTACATTGTAGATGTAGTCCCCATCACCATACTTGGTCCCTACTGCCACCACGATGAAGTTAGTAGCCATGGCTGGTTACATTTTGCACTTGCTCCTTAGCCTTGACTTCTTCACTCCACCCTACAGTCTGACTTTCCCCACTGCCACCTTAATAAAGTTAGAAGCCCCAGTTGGTTACTTAGCCTTGACTTCATCAAACCAGAGCATAGTGCTCCACTCTTCAATCTAGATTTGCAATGCATTGTAAATATGGTCCCCAGTGCCATAGTGGGTCCTTATTGCCACCACTATGAAGTTAGTAGCCATGGTTGGTTACATTTTGCACTTGCTCTTTAGCCTTGACTTCTTCAAACCACAGTGCACTTCTCCACCCTACAGTCTAGCTTTCCCCATTGCCACCTTAATACAGTTAGAAGCCACAATTGGTTATTCAGCCTTGACGTCATAAAACCAGAGCATAGTGCTCCACTCTTCAATCTAGCTTTGCATTACATTGTAAATATGGCCCTTTGTGCCACAGTGGGTCCTTACTGCCACCACTATGAAGTTAGTAGCCATGGCTGGTCACATTTTGCACTTGCTCCTTAGCCTTGACTTTTTCAAACCAAAGTGTACTGCTCCACCCTACATTATAGCTTTCCCCACTGCCACCTTAATAAAGTTAGAAGCCACAGTTGGTTACTCAGTCTTGACTTCTTCAAACCAAAGTGTACTGCTCCACTCTTCAATCTACATTTTCATTACATTGTAAATATGGCCCCCAGTGCCATGGTGGGTCCTTGATGACGCCACTAGGAAGTTAGTAGCCATGGTTGGTCACATTTTGCACTTGCTCTTTAGTCTTGACTTCTTCAAACTAGAGTGTACTGCTCCACCCTAAAGTCTAGCTTTCCCCACTGCTACCATAATAAAGTTAGAAGCCACAGTTGGTTACCTTATGCACTTGCTCCTCAGCCTCGAC
Source organism: Phyllomedusa bahiana (assembly GCA_025379985.1). Taxonomy (NCBI): domain Eukaryota; kingdom Metazoa; phylum Chordata; class Amphibia; order Anura; family Hylidae; genus Phyllomedusa; species Phyllomedusa bahiana. The sequence goes on along the minus strand of JAODAL010029108.1, from coordinate 39,243 downwards.
TTCCTCAAATAGGAGCATAGTTTTGTTATATATTGTGCAAGTAGTCTCCAGTGCCATGTTTGGTCCACAGTGAGACCATATTGAAGTTAGTTTCCATGGTTGGTTTATTTTTTGCACTTTCCCCTCAGCCTTGACTTCTTCAAACCAAAGCATACTGCTCCAGTCTTCAATCTAGATTTGCATTACATTGTAAATATGGTCCCCAGTGCCATAGTGGGTCCTTATTGCCCCCACTGTGAAGTTAGTAGCCATGGCTGGTTACATTTTGCACTTGCTCCCTAGCCTTGACTTCTTCAAACCAAAGAGTACTGCTACACCCTACAGTCTAGCTTTCCCCACTGCTACCATAATAAAGTTAGAAACCACAGTTGGTTACTTAGTCACGAGTTCCTAACTGATTATCAGCAAGTGTTTTACTGGAAAAGGTTGGTGACTATTACAGTGGAGAAATGATAGACCATACATTGGTTATGGATCCCATGAAGACCGAACATTAACTCATCCACTTTACCATGGGCAGGGAAACCGTGCACATGGCTCCACTCCATGGGTCAAGTAATGGTGGAATATGGAAGGAAACAGGAAGTGGTGAAAGATTAGAAGAAAGGGGTGAACCTGGAAACTAGTCAACTGTAACTACAACACATGGATCTTGAAGTGTCAAGTAGGCATGGAAGAGGTCATTGGGATTTGTGGTATGGACTTTCCTATTGGAAGATGTCCAGTACATGCTGTAGACTTAATGGGGTTATCTCACTACAAGGATCACTGCTTTTTATGTTAAAGATCTTGCAAAAACAAGTCACTTTGCATTATGAGTCCATTAACAGTGTCCTACCTATTCCTAGATATCCCCTCTTGTATGGGCTGCATCAGCTCCTCAGGTCACTATAGCTACAGACCTGTTTGATCTCTCCTGATAGGCGGCCAGCATTGGTCGCTATAGCTACAGACCTGTTTGATCTCTCCTGATAGGCTGCCAGCACGGGTCACTATACAGACCTGCTCTATCTCTCCTGATAGGCTGCCTGCACTGGTCTCTATAGCTACAGACCTGCTCTATCTCTCCTGATAGGCTGCCAGTGCTGGTCACTATAGCTACAGACCTGTTCAATCTCTCCTGATAGGCTGCCAGCACTGGTTGCTGTAGCTACAGACCTGCTCAATCTCTCCTGATAGGCTGCCAGCACTGGTTGCTATAGCTAAAGACCTGCTCAATCTCTCCTGATAGACTTCCAGTGCTGGTCACTTTAGCTACAGACCTGTTCAATCTTCATGATAGACTGCCAGTGCTGGTCACTATAGCTACAGTCCTGTTGTGTCTCTCCTGTTAGGCTGCCATCGCTGGTTGCTATAGCTACAGACCTGGCTTCTACTGCAGCCTAGTGGAAGCCAGTAAACACGCCCCAGAATTCAAAATGAAACCAAGAAAACAGGACTGAGGTCAGATGAATCAATGTAGTGAGACAACCCCTTTAATGTCTACATAGACTGGTTTATAGGTAATATATACATACCGCACTTACAAACGTTTCTGACGACTTGGAGACTGGTATTACTACAGAACGTTATCCATTAACATAAAGGTTGTGTCCCAACCTAACCTCAAAAACAGAGCATCAGAGAGACAGAAAAACACTCAAATCTGGAAGCTTCAAGCAAGAATTGATGCTCAGGGACAAAAAAGAGCCAGAGAAGTCATTTATCTTACTTCAAACAGCCTGTTATGATTTCTCTTGATTAGAAAAAAGTGCAATTAACTTTGATGAGATGAAAATAACAAAATCTCGTCTTCCACTCATAGAGAAAATCTAGAAATGGATAATTTTTTTTCTTTTAATTTTACAATAGATAATTATAACTTAAAAAGACTATGAATACACTGCTGGATCAAAACTTCTGCCCTGTAGGTACAAGATGAGGGTCAACAGTATTATAGTATGTATAAGAATACAACTACTATAATACTGCCTCCCATGTACAAGAAATAACTACTATAATACTGCCCTTATATACATGGATATAACTACTATAATACTGCCCCCTATGTACATGGATATAATTACTATAATACTGCTCCTATGTATAAGAATATAACTACTATAATACTGCTCCTATGTACAAGAATATAACTGCTATAATACTGCTCCTATGTACAAGAATATAACTACTACTGTATAATACTGCTCCCTATGTACAAGAATATAACTACTATAATTCTGCTCCTTTTTACAATAATATAACTACTACTGTATAATACTGCTCCCTATGTACAAGAATATAACTACTATAATACTGCCGCTATGTTCAAGAATATAACTACTACTGTATAATACTGCTCCTATGTACAAGAATATAACTACTATAATACTGCTCCTATGTTCAAGAATATAACTACTATAATACTGCTCCCTATGTACAAGAATATAACTACTATAATACTGCTCCTATGTACAAGAATATAACTACTATAATACTGCCCCCTATGTACAAAAATATAACTACTATAATACTGCTCCTATGTACAAGAATATAACTACTATAATACTGCTCCTATGTACAAGAATATAACTACTATAATACTGCCCTATGTACAAGAATATAACTACTATAATACTCTCCCCTATGTACAAGAATATAACTACTATAATACTGTCCCTGTGTACAGGAATATAACTACTATAATACTGCTCCTCTGTACAAGAATATAACTACTATAATACTGTCCCCTATGCACAAAAATATAACTACTATAATACTGTCTCCCATGTACAAGAATATAACTACTATAATACTGCTACTATGTACAAGAATATAACTACTATAATACTGCCACTATGTACAAGAATATAACTACTATAATACTGCCTCCTATGTACAAGAATATAACTACTATAATACTGCCTCTATGTACAGGAATATAACTATTATAATACTGCCCCCCTATGTACAAGAATATAACTACTATAATACTGCTCCTATGTACAAGAATATAACTGCTATAATACTGCCCCTATGTACAAGAATATAACTACTATAATACTGCTCCTATGTACAGGAATATAACTGCTATAATACTGCCCCTATGTACAAGAATATAACTACTATAATACTGCCACCAATGTACAAGAATATAACTACTATAATACAGCCCAAATGAAAAAGAATATAACTACTATAATACAGCCCCCTATGTACAAGAATATAACTACTATAATACTGCCCCCTATGTACAAGAATATAACTACTATAATACTGCCCCTATGTACAAGAATATAACTACTATAATACTGCCTCTATGTACAGGAATATAACTAATATAATACTGCCCCCTATGTACAAGAATATAACTGCTATAATACTGCTCCTATGTACAAGAATATAACGGCTATAATACTGCCCCAATGTACAGGAATATAACTGCTATAATACTGCCCCCAGGTACAAGAATATAACTGCTATAATACTGCCCCTATGTACAAGAATATAACTACTATAATACTGCTCCTATGTACAGGAATATAACTGCTATAATACTGTCCCTATATACAAGAATATAACTACTATAATACTGCTCCTATGTACAGGAATATAACTACTATAATACTGCCCCTATGTACAGGAATATAACTACTATAATACTGCTCCCTATGTACAGGAATATACCTACTATAATACTGCCCCCTATGTACAAGAATATAACTACTATAATACTGTTCCTATGTACAAGTATATAACTACTATACTACTGTCCCTATATACAAGAATATATTTACTATGATATGGTGCTCTACACATTATGGCAGCTTTAAGGAATGTAGGTTACAAAGGACATAGCTTTACAGGCCAGAAAAAAAATATGTTCAGGGAGTGGCCTTTGTTGTCTGAAACCTCTGTTCCTTTCCTCTGTAAAACTACAAGTCCCAGGATCCTTTGCTCTGCTTAGTCTATCTTTTTCCCTCCCAATCTTATTTTCTCTTACATGTTGAAAGCCCTGGGAGCTGGAACCATAGGGATGTGGCTTCCAACATTGCTCTAAAATAACCACGGAGGGTGTCTGTACTTTGTGTTGGACACCTAGAAAGTGCTGGGCAGCCCTCTTAATCTAATAGTATGGGTGTCACTAATACGCTGTAAGCCAGCATGGTGCACCACACATATCTCTACTTATGGCACCCTTCTGTATCGCCTTATTTATATGCAATTGTAGTACCAGCAACCACCCCCCTCATGCATTGAGTGTATGCGAGTGGTTGTTTTATTGGTATTTTGCATTTGTGCAATCTCCCCATGCATTATACTGTGGCTTTTCTGCATGCTGGTGTGAACAGGTATCAAATTAATGTGCAGGTTTTTTTTTATCATCTAATTGTTCCCTTAGCAGTGGGGGATGTGAGTTGCTGCTCAGCAATTAGCTGCACCTGTTAATTTTTCCCAGGTAGCATATAGGTTAGAGCTGCCTGCTACCGGGTTCAGTCTAGTCCAGCCATTGAGCTGTGAATATGCCCCAAAAATTGCAGTGTTTTTTTTTTTTGAGTAAGTAATGTCCCATTTTTTGTATGTGTCTAATATAACCACACCTCTTTGTTTACTTGATCTCCTGGGCTGGACACAGAGCTGTTTCCAGTCTGTGGAGACACAGAACTAGTGAGCTTCCTGGTATCAGACATCTTATGCAGAACTGTTGGAAGTCACAGAAAATTTAAGAAAACTATATTACAAAAGTGATATCGCAGTGTCAAAAAAATATCCAAATAGCCCCACGTAGAAAATGTCAGTAATAGTAACAGTAATAGTAGCATCTGAATTAAAATATAATGATGCAAAATAGAAGAAAAGACTTAGCGCTCACCCCAAAATAGCTGGTTGACGCCGGCAATCCCAAGCAGATGCCCACTGTAACTGGGCGCACAGGTCCCAGGCTCACGACTGACAAGCCTTGCATACGCTTAAAGGGGTTTTGCCACGATCTCATTTCATCCCTCCTGTATCCAGCTCTTCAGCTCTGTGTGCTCAGAAGGGGCGTGTGTGATTTATTTGAATTGTATATCATGTGACCCAGCAGGATGACATCACCAGGCCTTTCCTCTCTGTAGTCAAAGAAAGGTCTTTTTATGTGTACAGCTGTGAGTAGCTCAGAGGTAAAGTTTTTGCCTCCAGGCACAAGGGTCCTAGGTTCAAACCCCTGCAGGAACCAAACCCGTGTTGTTGTTTTTTTCTCTTTATCAATGCACAGACCTGATTGAGGTTTATTTTTTATTTATTTGCACTGTTTGACTAATTACTAAGGAGTACAGAGGACGGGAGTAGAATGACAGCACCTGGGGTTGAACACTCAGTAGCTGCCTGAGAAGAGAGGTGATATCTGAGCATGTGCGACCAGGACTGAGGAGCTCTCAGCCCTGGTCGTATCCCCTGGAGACGAGCTGTAAACAATGGATCAGTAAAGGAGCAGCTAAAACAAAAACAGTGCAGAATTTTTAATAATGACGAATGGTGAAAATGTTTATTATTTAATTTACAAACTTCCCACGTCAATTCTACTTCGTGGCAAAACCCCTTTAACAAAAGAACAAAAATGGACAAGCGTCTCTTTAGTGGACTAAATCTTTATCATGAAATCTTCACATACAGGTGACATAAAAAAAATAGATAGGGAAACGTAGCAAACGCGTTTCGGACAGATCTCTGTCCTTCCTCACTTTGGATCTGTCCGAAACCCGTTTGCTATGTTTCCCTATCTATTTTTTATATCACCTGTATGTGGAGACTCCATGATAAAGATTTAGGGCGACATGTCCCAATACGCAAGCACCATTTTTTTGGTCTATTTTGCGCCAAAAATACTCTTGACGCCATATTCTCGATATAAATGAACTGTCGTACACCAAAACTAGGCGCATTATACGCTAGGCACAACACATTATAATGCACCTAAAAAGGCGCATAACATATACTATCAATAATACGCTGTGCGCCTCCATAATGCAATGTGCCCATTGAGGTGGGTCAAAAGCAAGTTGAGGATTTGTTACATCCAATAGAGGGCACTTGAGCTTCTCAGCTCGTTTCCCATAATGCCTTGTGATATTCAGATGCTTAGTGGAGGGCAAAAAGGCAATTCAAAATTCCATACACCTATGTGGTGCTCTCCCCAAGGAGAGATATTTTCGTTTCTGAGCCACTCATTGCTTCCCACCCAGCCAGCCAATATCGCTCTGCTCTGCAATAATGAGGGACAAAACCCCGAAACAGCTGTCTGCAGATTTTTTGGTGCTGGCTTGGCTAATATCCGTTTTGCTTTCTACAAACTCAGTGGATCAAAAGCGAATTGAGGATTTGTTTCATCCAATAGAGGGTGCTTGAGCTTCTTAGCTCCTTCCACATAATGCCTTGTGATATGCAGATGCTTAATGGAGGGCAAAAAGGCAATTTAAAACTCTACACACCTCTATGGTGCTCTCCCCAAGGAGAGATATTCCTCTTTCTGAGCCACATTGCCTCCCACCCAGCCAGCCAGTACATTCTGCTTTGCACTGATGAGAGGCAAAACCCCCCCGAAACAGCTGTCTGCAGATGGGTGATGCTGGCTTGGCTAATATCCCTTTTTTTCTTTCTTAAGACTCAGTAGGTCAAAAGCAAATTGAGGATTTGCTACATCCAATACTGGGCACTTGAGCTTGTCAGCTCCTTTCCCATAATGCCTTGTGATATTCTTAACGACATTCATAGACAACAAAAATCACATCAAAAATTGGACAAAGAGATGTGTAAACTCACAATTATGATGAAATACTCACCAGGGTCCTGTATTAAAGGGGTTTTGCCACGATCTAATGTTGACATGGGATCCTCCAAAATGGGTATTTAATCACTTTTCTAAATATATGTCATTAAAAAAGTGAAGTTTGTGAGAGCACCAGCCTGACTAAGATGCCCTTAGTTTCCTGACAGTTTACAATAGACACGACCAGGAGCTGACAGGAGCTGATCTGGCCCTGCTTGCGTTGTTTGCACTTCTTATCTGATGGCAGGGAACATGAATGAGCTTTAAAGGGTCTGGGGAGAAAAGATCCTGTGTCTTTTTTATAGAGAATCCACTGGTTGTAATGTAATTATCTGAGTAAACATGTAGACACTCCCTGGATCCCTGCTCAGCCCTCCTCCCCCCTGCATCAGTTTGTGAACAAATGAAAGCACGCTGCCTGCTCGGAGCTTATCTTCTCTCCTGTGCACAACACAGTTATGCCTTGTGGATTAGCCAAACAATGTTTACTCAACTACAGAGACTGAGCATCAGGAACGTGCATGGGAGGAGGTGCAATGACATCACAGAGGAGGTACTTGTTCTTTTAAAACACAGAAACAAAACGCCCCTTTTTTCAAGGCTCAAGAGGGGAGTGTCAGCCTGTTAGGTGAGGAAATCACTTCTTGGCAAAACCCTTTTAAACTCTCCGAATAATAATTCAGGTATATCCAGACTGACTGGTGCAGGATAATCAGTAGCAGGTTCCTATCACTCCCTTAGTTGTTGTATTCTGAATGGACTCCTAGTGAGGTAACATATTCAGTGTTAGGGGCTCACCTGTGCTGGGATCCCCTTGACGTTATTGGGAGGTGAGCTTAATACAATCTTTGATCAAAAACTGTAAACTAAGAGTCCCAGGTTTTCATATTTTCCTTAGCAGTAATGCATTTCCAATATTCCTATATACCTTGATGTTTCACTTAGTTTTTAGTGTGCCACTGATTTTTGTATTAGATGACTGAAAAGAAAGTCACCAGTAAGGTAAACAGACCTTTCCCTAAACAAATCTAGATACCGATGGCTGATGCAGAGTAATAGCCCCGACAAGGGCGGCCCCGCCAAGATCTGCTAGCCCTATAACACCCTGCAATAACCCAATAATCGTGAGTTTACACAAGCCTTTGTCATTTTTTGTCCAATGTTTGATGTGATTTATGTTGTCTATGGCTGTCACTAAGTAGTAATTGATGTTATCTTTTTTAGACCATATTACAAAAGTGACAAAGTTTGGGTAATAGATCGGATATATATTAAAAATTAGAAATGGCACAGAAAATTCTGTCCTTTTCAAGTTTTGATAATGAAGAGCAAAAACACCTGAATGGCCAGGCAGACAAACTTCATTTTTCTATAGCTGCTGATTATCTGCATGTAGTCTCATTACAAATAGTAGGTAATGACATTAGGATCGCTCTACTGTTCTCTGGACAGGCCAAGATAAAAACCTTTACCAGTCATTGGATACTTCCATCAGAAAGGAGTATTCTTGCTACAACCAATATTCCTGGAAAATTTAATTGAATTTTTGACAGTATATATATATTTTTTTTTATTTCAGCAGCCCTATGCAATTAAAAGTGGCACATAAAGTTCTGTCCTTTTCAAGTTTTGATAATGAACAGCAAAAACACCAGAATGGCCAAGCAGACTGACCTCACTTTTCTATAGCTGCTGATTATCTGCATGTAGTCTCATTACAAATAGTAGGTAATGACATTAGGATCGCTCTGCTGTTCTCTGGAAAGGCCAAGATAAAAACCTTTACCAGTCATTGGATACTTCCATCAGAAAGGAGTATTCTTGTTACAACCATTATTTCTGGAAAATTAAATTGAATTTTTGACAGTATATATATATATATATTATATTATATATATATATATATATATTTTTTTTTTTTTTTTATTTTAGCAGTCCTATGCAATTAAAAATGGCACAGAAAATTATCTCCTTTTCAAGTTTTGATAATGAAAAGCAAAAACACCTGAATGGCCAGGCAGACTAACCTCACTTTTCTACAACTGCTGATTATCTGCATGTAGTCTCATTACAAATAATAGGTAATGACACTAGGATCGCTCTGCTGTTCTCTGGAAAGGCCAAGATAAAAAAAAAACTTTACCAGTCATTGGATACTTCCATCAGAAAGGAGTATTCTTGTTACAACCAATATTCCTGGAAAATTAAATAGAATTTTTGGCAGTATATGTTTTTTTTTTTATTCCAGCAGTCCTATGCAATTAATTTCAGCAGTCCTATGCAATTAAAAGTGGCACATAAAGTTATGTCCTTTTCAAGTTTTGATAATGAACAGCAAAAACACCAGAATGGCCAAGCAGATTGACCTCACTTTTCTATAACTGCTGATTATCTGCATGTAGTCTAATTACAAATAGTAGGTAATGACATCAGGATCACTCTATTGTTCTCTGGATAGGCCAAGATAAAAAGCTTTACCAGTCATTGAATGACTGAAAAAAATATTCGGAATATTTTAAGTTTTTAATGGAACCTGATTAGAACGCTTTGTCATATTCGGATGCTCCCTCCCCTTTAATCCGAGTCCTTGCATGTCCTATATTCTCTGCTACGGTTTGGTCTGGGCTCCTCTTCCCTGGCTGGCTATGATTAGCAGGTACAAACTGTTCCAGCACATTACTGGGGTCTCAGAGGAGTAAATGCACACTTATTACTTGCATCAGCAACCTTAAAGTGTCACTTCCTATCCAAAGTGTCAGTGCCCAGAGCCGAGCAGTCACATTAGATGTGGCGTGACATGGCCGCCCTCGTACCTCCGCCTGATGTTCATTTGCATCCCGCTATGCAATGATGGCGCGGGACGAAGGGTTAATCGCTAGTGCTGCAAACATCTGACACCAGGACAAAGCTGGTGACATTGACATTGATGGATGAAGCTTCCCAGAATTAAATGCCGCTTGAAATCTAGAAAAGGTAAGTTGCTGAGTTTGGGATTTCGGAGACCAAGTAATTAGGACAAGGTATAAAAGCGGCTTAAAGCGGCCCCCGCAAAATGCAATTAACTCTTTAGCGGTCATTGGACGCTTCCATCTGAAAGGAGTATTTTTGTTACAACCAATATTCCTGGAAAATTAAATTGAATTTTTGGCAGTATATGTATTATTTTAATTTCAGCAGTCCTATGCAATTAATTTCAGCAGTCCTATGCAATTAAAAGTGACACATAAAATTCTGTCCTTTCCAAGTTTTGATAATGAATAGCAAAAACTCCAGAATGGTCAAGCAAACTAACTTCACTTTTCTATAGCTGCTGATTATCTGCATATAGTCTCATTACAAATAGTAGGTAATGACATTAGGATCACTCTATTGTTCTCTGGACAGGCCAAGATAAAAACCTTTACCAGTCATTAGATACTTTCATCTGAAAGGAGTATTTTTGTTGCAGCCAATATTCCTGGAAAATTAAATTGCATTTTTGGCAGTATATTTTTTAAAAAATGTCAGCAGTCCTATGCAATTAATTCCAGCAGTCCTATGCAATTAAAAGTGACACATAAAATTATGTCCTTTTCAAGTTTTGATAATGAATAGAAAATTGGCAAGCAAACTAACTTCACTTTTCTATAGCTGCTGATTATCTGCATATAGTCTCATTACAAATAGTAGGTAATGACATTGGGATCACTCTGTTGTTCTCTGGACAGGCCAAGATAAAAACCTTTACCAGTCATTAGATACTTCCATCTGAAAGGAGTATTTTTGTTGCAGCCAATATTCCTGGAAAATTAAATAGAATTTTTGACAGTATATATATTTTTTTAATTTCAGCAGTCCTATGCAATTAAAAATGGCACAGAAAATTCTGTCCTTTTCAAATTTTGATAATGAATAGCAAAAGCACGAGAATGGCCTGGCAGACTAACCTCACTTTTCTATAGCTGCTGATTATCTGTAGTCTCATTACAAACAGTAGGTAATGACATTAGAATCACTCTATTGTTCTCTGGACAGTCATTAGATACTTCCATCAGAAAGGAGTATTTTTGTTACAAACAATATTCCTGGAAAATTAAATTGAATATATATTAACTACAGAACCACAGCAGTCCTATGCCATTAAAAATGGAACAGAAAATTCTGTCCTTTTCTAGTTTCGATAATGAAGAGCAAAAACACCTGAATGGCCAGGCAGACTGACCTCACTCTCCCACATGTGTTGGATTGGGTTGAGGTCTGCGGACTGTGGAGGCCAACACAGCAACTCTACCTCATTGTCATGGAAGTATTTCTTTGCCAGTCTTAACATATGCTTGGGGTCATTGTCCTGCTGGAACACTATGGGGGACATGTACGAAAAGTGGAGCCACCTCGACAGTTGTGCTTCTCGGTAAGTTAGTGCAGTACTTGTCAGTATGTATGAAAGCCTCTCGCAGAACTTTATGAACGTGTGCCGCAGTGAGACACATTTATGCGCCCAAATTTGTCTCAGCCCCGTCGCTATGAAATTGGCACGGTTTAGTTCCGACACTTTCACACTATATTCTGTTGAGCCACATTCATACATGTGTCGAATTGTAGCAATCTAAATGAAATAGAAAAAAATACACAAAGGGGGCGCACAAACGTGAAGTTTGTATAAAAGGGGTGGAAATTTAAATAAATGCAGGTATGCTCACCTCTTGAGGTTGCGCTCCTAGTATAGAGGCACAACTCTCATATGCGTTTGCGGGGCTTTTTTGGTACCGTAGCCCTTATCACGGCAGCCGCTGGTCTGGTGCAGTTCGGCGTTCAGATGAACGCCGAATCGGTCTGGAAGCAGGAGAAAAAATGGCGGACCCGGCGCACGTGAGATTCCGATAAAAGCCAAGGATGCTGGCTATGTTTAAAAATGCCTTTTATTCTTAAAAAGTGCTGGGGTGGTATGCCCTCGCACCATTAAAAACATAGACTCAATATAACCCAATGCGTTTCTCGCTGAACACCAGCGCTTTTTCAAGGGTAAAAAAAAAAGCGCTGGTGTTCAGCAAGAAACTCGTTGGAATTTTATTGTCCATGTTTTTTAATGATGCGAGGGCATACCTCCCCTGCACTTTTTAAGAATAAAAGAAATTTTTAAATATAGCCATCATCCTTGGTTTTTATCGGAATCTCACGTGCGCCGGGTCCGCCATTTTTTCTCCTGCTTCCTAATTGTACCAATCTGGCGCAACACACTCCTTAAGATTTGGCAAGGACAAATGTGTCGGGTCTGTCACAGCATGCACCGGATTTTGGCAAAGGACAGTTCATACATCTATAGAATAGGGCTACAACAGTTTTTTGGGCTTAAAGCACGTCAGAAAACTGGTGCACTCCTGTTCATTCGTGTCACCCTATGTCGTCTCTTTCATCCCCATAGTACTGGAGTGTATGAAGTAACTCATTTTGTGGGACACTCCCATAGAGCTCAGCATTGAGGTCACCATCGATCCTGGTCAAGTATCCAACATCTTTGGCTGTGACCCCTCCCCATATCCTCAGGCTTCCTCCCCCGAACCTGACAGTTCTTCCAGCTTCTCGTTCCATTCGCCTCCTTTTCCCTTCATTCTTCCCATTCCCTCCATCAGAGTGTGGTCTATTGTCTTTCATCTCATCGCCCCAAATCCCCCGTTTCCAATCTCTTCCACTTTTCGTACTTTTCTGTAATCTCTTTGCCGACGCTTCTTGTGACGAGACTGAAGTCGCGGCTTCTTCCCCTTTTTTCGGGCCATCGTTCCAGACCTGTGTAATGCGTTGCCCGGTGCTTGCATGAACGTCTGTGATCTCACTCTTATGGAGCCTACGAGCCGCCTCCACTGCTGTGTCTTAGCGTCAGAACTATTATATTCTGTAAATACCCATACACAAAATTTCATAAAATTACAATCTTTATTCTCCAAAATTCTTTATCAAATTGCGGTAAGCGACTGGTCAAATCCATGGATTTGAATGGATTTGACCAGTTACTTACAGCACATTATTAAAGAAATTTTGGAGAATAAAGATTGTAATTTTATGCACTTTTGTGTATGGGTATTTACATAATATAATTGTGACATTTTATACCCGACACCTGTACATATAAATGTAAAAGGTGTACCAAGCAACTTAATCTTGTTAGCGTTAGAACTGATCGACCTTGGGCTGAGCGACTTGTTGACTCTGATATTCTGCCTTGACGTCACCTCTTGGCTTTGGAATGGATGGACGGACTTCATTGCATATTCTTCCAGCTGTCATGGCCTCACACAAGGCTGGGACAAGGTATTCTGATGCCGTAGTCAAATAAGGCACAAAGCGCCCCCCAGATGAAAAATTCGGCCCACTCCATGCCTCCTTGCACCCCCTTTTCTACCTGGGATGAAGTGGCGCCCTAGGCGATCACCTACTGTACCTCCGCCTACCCATCATCCCGGCCCTGTCCTCACAAGTAATGATGCACAGAAAAAAGTAACTAAACTCTATGCAGACGTGACCCCCATTGACTATGAATTCATGATCACGCGTCTATTGGCAACATTAGAATTAGAGACATCAGGAAAAATCTGTGGTTGAATCGGCAGCAGAAATTCAGTGCAATATCCTCAGATTTCTGCAGCAGATTTTCTCTCCCTGGCCGGGGATTGGCTCTGCATGCAGCCTAGTCCCATCTGATTGTGGCTCAGCCTTGGCTACTCGATGAGATTCTGCATAATAGTATAAAGATGTCACTTTTTTCCGCATTGAAAATTCACATTTGCAATGGAAAAAAAAAATCAGCTCTTTAATTTGCATTGTGAACTGTGACATAAACTCCCAGAGAAGAACATGTGATGGAGACCCCGCACTGCTGTCACACTCATGTCTATCTGAGGCTTCACATGTGATTACTTTTATAGATTTTAAATACACGGTTACGAACGGGATCGGGACTGTAGGTTTGTTCTTAAAGGGGTTTTGCCAAGAAGTGATTTCCTCACCTAACAGGCTGATACTTCCCTCTTCAGGATTGAAAAAAGGGGCGTTGTGTTTCTGTTTAAAAAACCAAGTACCTCCTCTGTGATGTCATCGCTCCACCTCCCATGCACTTTCCTGATATTCAGTCTCTGTAGTTGAGTAAACATTGTTTGGCTAATCCACAGGGGATAATTTTATTGTGCACAGGAGAGAAGATAAGCTCCGAGCAGGCAGTGTTCTTTCATTTGTTCACAAACTGATGTGGGGGGGAGGTGGTTTGAGCAGGGAGCCAAGGAGCGTCTGCATGTTTACTTAGATAATTACATTACAACCAGTGGATTCTCTATACAAAAGACACAGGATCTTTTCTCCCCAGTCCCTTTAAAGCTCATTCATGTTCCCTGCCATTAGATAAGAAGTGCGAACAACGCAAGCGTGGCCAGATCAGCTCCTGGTCATTTCTATTGTTAACTGTCAGGAAACTAAGGGCATCTTAGTCAGGCTGTTGTCTCTGTAGTTGAGTAAACATTGTTTGGCTAATCCACAAGAGATAACTGTGTTGTGCACAGGAGAGAAGATAAGCTCCGAGCAGGCAGCGTGCTTTCATTTGTTCACAAACTGCTGCAGGGGGGGAGAGGAGGGCTGAACAGGGAGCGTCTGCATGTTTACTCAGATAATTACATTACAAACAGTGGATTCGCTATACAAAAGACACAGGATCTTTTCTACCCAGTCCCTTTAAAGCTCATTCATGTTCCCTGCCATCAGATAAGAAGTGCAAACAACTCAGATCAGCTCCTGTCAGCTCCTGGTCCTGTCTAATGTAAACTGTCAGGAAGCTAAGGGCATGTAAGAAAGGCTGTAGATCTCATAGGCTTCACATTTTTTAATGACATATATTTAGAAAAGTGATTAAATACCCATTTTGGAGGATCCCACGTCAACATTAGATCGTGCAAAACCCTTTAAGTTGAATTTGTATGTAAGTCGGAACAGGTATATTTATTACATGTAACTCCAGCACAATTTTTTATTTTTTTATTTTTTTTGGATAGTGCAGGGAAGGGTTTTTTAATTAGCTTTGCGTCTGTGCCCCTGTTAAGAGATTTTCCCCTCATGTGCTGCTGTGGCAATGCTGGAACTTGTCGTTCCAACATACTATGTGCTGTGGAACATGGAACTACAAGTGCCAGCATGCCCCATAAGTCTCCGTTTGTAACTAGGAGACAGATGTAAGTCGGAACGGTGTAAGTCGGGGACTGCCTGTAGTCATCTTGTTATTTTGACAAGTTAAAGTCCAAATAAATGTTTCTTATGTTTGTGACTTTGTAATGTAGAATATTTGTTTTCCTTGCTTTATTCTTCCTATCCCAGATTATTCACCAACCTATTAATTATGTATATGTTATTTTTAGTTTACAAATAAAACTTTTACTTTAATGTAAATTATAAACATAATGAACCAATATAAATTGTGATATTGTAAAGCGCTGCTCCTCCCCCGGGGGCTTCCGCCATTATGTAAAATATGAGTTTAATTACACTGTGACTATTTCCCTTTCATCTAGAAGGGAACGTGGAAAGGTCTCTGTTCTCTTTCTGGACCTTGCTATTCTGCATCGCCATCAGTAATTGGCAGCAACGTCTGGTATCTGATTATAAGCAGGACGAAGGGCGGCGGGACAGGATCACAACTTGCAAAATTTGTAAATTTTGAAAAAAAAAAAACACCAAAAATGTAATCTGAGCTCTAACCAAATGCTAAATTAGGGTCAGAATTTCTTTTGGGTAAACTTACTGGTTCCAGTCTGACAGCAGTCCCAGTTTCATGTCACTTCTAGTTCTATGCCATATCCAACCCAACATCACTTCCAGTTACTTTAACATAGGGGTAACCCCATTATTTTTTTAATTTTTTTTTTTTTTTATTTTTTTTCCCCTTTCTTCCTTCTCTTCCCCTCTTCCCCCTCTCATCTTATTTCATTTCAGTAATTGTAAAAGGTCCAAACTTTATTGGGATATATAACCTTTGGTGTTAGAAGTAACGCAAAGAGTTAACAAGTTAAGGTACCTCCCAGAATTGGGGTGAAGTGAGGCAAGCGGGTTTGATTTTAAGGCCCTCGTTACAGGCTAATTGGGGGACGGATTTCACCGTATGGCCCGTTTGCGCCCAATAGGGGCTGAAATTGCCCATCATTTAGGTAATTCCAAGTTCCAAAAGGAACTAGGGAATTTCTGTCTCCTCCCCCTGCTCGGCAATCCGGCGAGCGGAAGAAATTGACTGCACATTTGCCCCCCCCCGTGACAGCACAGGGGTTAATGGGGGGCCGAATCCTCCTCAATTACGGGTAAATAAGCCTGTAAACTTACCCTTTAAATGTCTTGCTTTATGAAAAACAGACTGTGTGAGAAAGGGGAATGGTGCTCCCCGAAAGCATAAGGTGGTTAAAGCGGTTTTTTTTTTTTTTTTTCCGGCATTTGCATTGATTTTTAATATGGATTTGAAATAAAAAAATTTTTTTTTTTTAATTTGGACGGTGCCGCACGTCTTTTGAGTTCTCTCAGAGGAATTGCATTTGCACTTGGTGGACCTTCCGTTGCACGTCTGCTACAAACAAGTTCCCTTGGGAAACAGTGAAGTGGGTGAGCACCAAAAATCTATAAAAATTTTCTTTATTAACCCAAAGTGACTTTGGAAAACGTGGGCCAGCCCGGGTGGTCAACATCATTTCCCACGGCAAAATTTGTGAAACAGAAGGGCCGCGTCCCCACGGCACGGTACAAATGGCAGCCGGTTTATCCAACCGGTATTTGCATTGTTTTCGGGCCGTGCACACGGCTGCAGGGGGGCGGCTTTTGGCTCGTTGGCAAAAAGCCCTTGCCTTACATAGAATGTTCTTCTGCCGGGCCCCCAAAACCCGTCGGAAGAATGAAACGTCTATGCTTCCGGGGGGCCGGCGTTTGAAAAAAAACCGCTGGGCGGAAAACCCCTGCAGTGGGGCGCGCGGGGGTTTTTTTTAGAGGCCCGTTTTTAAAATTTTCACCCCGGTTTTTCAGACGGGTTTTCCAAAACCCAAAAAACCCCAAAAAAAACCGGTGAAAAAACCCTCCCCTGGGGGGAAAACCCTAAATTAACCCAACCAAAGGGCTCAGTTGGGTTTTCGGGGACAGGGGGGGGAGAGGAAAGGCTCTTTGCCCAGTTTGCCAGCAGGAATTTCTGAGTGTTCCCCGGCCGGCTTTAAAAGCAAGTGTGATGAAAGTTCCTTGGGGCATGTGACAATGGACATTTGGTGGTTTGCATCAGGGGGTCTTAACAGCCTTATGGGCTCCTGGGAAGTGTGCACTGGGGCCCCCCAACCAGACCCCGCGCACTCCTAAATTTATAAAATTGCGTAGCCTGGGCTGGGGACACAGGGTGGTGACCACATGATGGAGGGGTATAAGGGTCAGGACAGCCACCTGTCCCCCGGGCCCGTCCACGCACAATTTTTAAAAAACTTAGGGGCTGCTGTGTGGGGCTGGCCCGGGGGACAGGTGGGCACCGTTAAGTCATGTAAACCCTTTTTTGTGGGCCCAGCCATCCTGACCCGTGTCACTGTCCCCCAGACTTGTCACATAATCTCCAAAAAATGAAATTCACATTTGAAATTCATTGGGAGAAAATTAATTTTTGGGATCTTGAAATTATGTTGGATGAAAATAAGCAGATTCAGACACAGATATTTTGGAAAATACGGCTACCAATAGTTTGTTACATTTCTCTAGTTTGCATCCACCTTCAAAAAAAAAGGGGATTCCATAGGCCAATTTCTTAGGGCTGTAGAAATGTTTCACATTAGAGGATTTCAATGAAGAATTTTATAAAAGTTAAATGCACGTTTTAGGCAAGGGGTTATCCTAAAAAATGTTTGGGGAAAGGGCGTTTAATAGGGCTTTGACCAGTGACAGAGGAAAATTTATTAATCAGTAAAAAGAAGAAAGAAAAAACCGATTTAATTCTTTGTATAGGTACCTTTGATGATAGAGCTAATGAAATGAGAGCTATACTTGGAAGACATTGGCACATTCTGAAGGCAGATCCAGTATTCTCTGAGGTGATTTCTAAATATCCTAGTGTCACTTATAGAAGAGGAAGAAATCTTAGGGATGAATTTGTACATAGTCATTTTGAGGGAGATGGCAAAAAAACATGGTTGCAGTCCCCGGTGGTAGGCTCATATCCCTGTGGCAACTGTTCATTCTGTCAATTCATATGGAAAACTAAAGATTTTGTTAATCCCATTGATAAGAGAAGATTTGAGATAAGACAGTTCATCAATTGGCCCTACCTGGCCCAATGGAAGAGACGGCCCTGGTTTGCATGGGGACAGGGGGAAGGGAGGACAGGACTCTTTGCCTAGTTCTGCACAGCAATACATTGAAAAAATTTTTAATAAGCATTGTGGCAGAGCGACCGCAGGCAGTCGCATATTCCTGCCACTAAGTGGAATACAGGAGTATATCTGCTGCAGACGTGCCACCAAAAACCTGGGTTTGGTGGGGGAAG
Source organism: Phyllomedusa bahiana (assembly GCA_025379985.1). NCBI lineage: Eukaryota > Metazoa > Chordata > Amphibia > Anura > Hylidae > Phyllomedusa > Phyllomedusa bahiana. The sequence continues at coordinate 20,953 of JAODAL010029108.1, read as the reverse complement.
GCAACTATTTGGCGTCAGTAACCATAGGTCACTGAAACAGGTAGCTAGCATGGCTGCTATGCGGCTAGTGATGGGTTGCCTTTCCCGGGACGGCAATAGCGTTGGGTTGGGTTGGTTGCCATTCCCACGTTCCAGGACAGGCTTTTCGAAAGTTCCTGGAGGCCTGTAAAAGGCCTTTTCCTGCAGGTGTTTGGGGGGGGGGCGTAGTCTGCCACCTGGAAGTTGGAGCAGCAGAGCTGAGGACAGAGCTCTGGCCCCCAGAGGCTTGAGGGAAGCCTTTTACAGTTTGGTGACTGTACAGAGGTGCAGTGGTGGTACTGGACGCTAGGTCCAGCCCACGTATAGAGAGGGACTAACAGTGTGTTTAGTCAGTGGCCTGACGGCCTGAGTTTTTTTTTGTTTGTTTTGTATGTTTTGCCTGTGCCTCAATAAAGCTGGCTGAGGCCAGGTTAAACTGAAGCCTGGTGTCCGAGTGCCAATTCGCTTACCAAAGCAGCGATCCACGAGCTAATGAACCCCAGGACGGTCCACGATGGCGTCTGGACACAACTAAAGCGTTACAGTATCAATTACAAAGTTTGATATAATAAGGTTGTGAACCCTTTAACCCCTTAAGGACCCTGGATGTATGAATACGTCCCAGGTTCCCTTTGGGGCTTTGCAGGGGGTTTGCTCCGCGACACACCCCCCCCCCCCCCCCCGCACAGCCGCCGGGTGTTAGTGGATAATTGCAGCTAACACCCGGCCGGTACAGCCCGCCCGCGCTGTTCAACTCCTTAGACGCCTCGGCAAAGATGGCCGCGGCGTCTAAATGAATGAAGAGCGGTGCCACGCATTGTTCTTCCCGGCGATCCGATGCCTGGACATGGCTCCCACCGCTGCCATGTCCTCATATGCCCCACTTCCAGCCGCAGGCAGGAAGTGGGGAAACCGCCATCTTGGTACAGTCTAATGCGTCTATGTAATGCATTAGACTGTATTATCGATTGCAACCCCTAGTTCAAGCACCCTAGGGGGACTCAATGTTAAAGTTAAAAAAAAAAGAAAGTTTTAAAGTACCAAAAAAAAGTATTAAAAGTTCAAAGCACCCCCCCTTTCCCCATTTTACAAATAAAAACAATAATAACAAAGTTACACATATTTGGTATCGCCGCATCCGAAAAAGTCTGATCTATAAAAATGTAACATCATTTATCCCGTATGCTGAACACCGTAGTAGAAAAAAAAATTGCATTTTTTTTGCTCATTTTACGTCACTTAAAAATTGGAATAAAAGCGATCAAAAAAGTCGCATGCATTTCAAACTATTAACGATAAAAAGTACTCTTCAGCCCGCAAAAAATGCACCCTCACTGACGTCCGTAGGTGTTAGTACAAAAAAGTTATTGGCCGCACAAAATGGAGCCACGGCGAAAATTTCAAAAATAGAAAATGTTTGGAATTTTTTTTACGGTACCAAAACATAAAGGAAACCCTACATGTTTGGTATTGCCGGATGCGTATCAACCTGTAGAATACAGATAACACATTATATATTCACCGAAGATTGAACGCCGTAAAGGCAAAAAACACATGGCGAAACACATGGCGAAAGTACGTATTTTTTTTCACAATTTGTCCCACTTGAAATATTTTTTGCGGTTTCCCAGTATATTCTCTGATACAGTGAATAACACTATTAGAAAGTACAACTTGTCCTGCAAAATATATTTTTTGAGTAGTGAAGTTGTGAAAATCGTCTGTGCATGCAAAAGTGTACAGTACAATGCAGACAGGTAAGGTGGGGTATCTAGATAGATAGATAGATAGATAGATAGATATGAGATAGATAGATAGATATGAGATAGATAGATAGATAGATAGATAGATAGATAGATATGAGATAGATAGATATGAGATAGATAGATATGAGATAGATAGATAGATAGATAGATAGATAGATAGATAGATATGAGATAGATAGACATGAGATAGATAGACATGAGATAGATAGATAGATATGAGATAGATAGATATGAGATAGATAGATATGAGATAGATAGATAGATATGAGATAGATAGATATGAGATAGATAGATAGATAGATAGATAGATATGAGATAGATAGATATGAGATAGATAGATATGAGATAGATAGATATGAGATAGATAGATAGATAGATAGATAGATAGATAGATAGATAGATAGATAGATAGATAGATATGGGATAGATAGATAGATATGAGATAGATAGATATGAGATAGATAGATAGATATGAGATAGATAGATATTAGATAGATAGATATGAGATAGATAGATATGAGATAGATAGATAGATAGATAAAAAAACTAGAAATATTCCGCAGCACTCATCAGGTAAGGTGAAAAAAATAAAAAAATTTATTCCCACATGTCACAAAGCTTTGTGACATGTGGGAATAAATTGTTTTATTTTTTTCACCTTACCTGATTGGGGGCTGCGGAATTTTTCTAGTTTTTTATCTGTTTGGAAGCCTTTTACTTGACTTCTTTTTTTCTGCTGGCCCCGCTTTTTTTAAAGTTTTCTAAAAATTAGGTGTGCTGCCTTTTTCTGTATTTTTAGATAAATAGATAGATAGGAAAATAGATAGATAGATATGGGATAGATAGATATGAGATAGATAGATGGATATGGGATAGATAGATAGATAGATAGATATGGGTTAGATAGATATGGGATAGATAGATAGATATGGGATAGATAGATAGATATATATATAGATAGATAGATATGAGATAGATAGATAGATAGATAGATAGATAGATATGGGATAGATAGATAGATAGATAGATAGATAGATAGATAGATAGATATGAGATAGATAGATATGGGATAGATAGATAGATAGTAGATAGATATGTGATAGATAGATAATTTTTAGATAGATAGATATGGGATAGATAGATAGATAGATAGATAGATAGATAGATAGATATGGGATAGATAGATAGATATGTGATAGATAGATAGATAGATAGATAGATAGATAGATAGATAGATAGATATGGGATAGATAGATAGATAGATAGATATGGGATAGATAGATATGGGATAGATAGATAGATATTAGATAGATATGAGAGATAGAAAGATTTAGAATACAGATAACACATTATATTTACCGAAGATTGAACGCCGTAAAAGCAAAACCCCCGCAAACATGGCGAAAATACGTTTTTTTCACAATTTGTCCCACTTGGAATATTTTTTGCGGTTTCCCAGTATATTCTATGATACAGTGAATAACACCATTAGAAAGTACAACTTGTCCCACAAAATATGTCTATGTAGGTGGAAAAATAAAAAAAAGTTATGGCTCCGGGAAGGCGAGGAGGGAAAAACGAACGTGTCAACAAAAAAAAAGGCCGGGTCCTTGAGGGGTTAACAAATAAAAAAGATATTCCCGGAGAACCCCTTTAAATATATTATTATTTTTTTAATTTTGTGCTTTTAATTTATTTATAATTTTTTTCTTCCATCTTTTCTCTTGTTTTTTTTTTCCCTGAGATAGACACTCATCCTCCTCTCTCTCTCACAATGGGTATAATGGGAACCACCTTCTTTCAAGCTCTGTGTTATACGGCTTCATCAAAATGAATTATTCTGAAGTGCCGCCTCTGGTCTGGTTTCAGTTTTATTTCTCCGGCTAATGAAACATTGAAGGATTCACTTATTTATTTATTTTTTTTAAATTGTCTAATCAGTTTGCAGAGGGGAAAGAAAATGAGCGTCTACGTTCGGAAGAAGGGCTTAAATCTCGAGATCCATCTATTCCGCCATGAGAGATTTCTCCGGCTGACCTTGCTAAGGTCGCGCTCATCCCTCGTCTCGGATTTGGAGACTGGTCCCATTTACTTTCAATTTGAAACAACATACATTAGAGGTTTTTTTTTTTTTTTATTACGCTGCTATTGCTTTTTATTGCCGATCATAATTTCATCTGGTTTCTAATGAAGCTGAATAGGCCATCGACATTAGCAAGCCGAAAAAGTAATCAGCATTAAACGTCTTATTATAGGTTATCTTAATTACTATGTGGATGGAATTGTAATGGAAAATAATACACGGCACAAAATGTAATCGAGTGCGCAAGACGTAAACGGGACTTTTTTTGGGGGGGAGGGGATTTTATTTATTTTTTTTAAATTGATTTACATTTTTCAAATCTTTACTGATTTGCACCCTACTGTAACTTTTATTTCATAGACTTATTTTTTCAACTCTTTACATATCTGCACCCTACTGTAACTTTTATTTCATAGACTTATATTTTTCAACTCTTTACTTATCTACACCCTACTGCAACTTTTTTTTTAATAGACTTACATTATTCAACTGTTTAGTTATCTGCACTCTACTGCAACTTTTTTAAAAAAATAGACTTACATTTTCCAACTCTTTACTTATCTACACCCTACTGCAACTTTTTTTAAATATACTTACATTTTCCAACTATTTACTTATCTGCACCCCACTGCAACCTTTTTTTTTATAGACTTACATTTTTCAACTCTTTATTTATCTGCACCCTGCTACAACTTTTTTAAAATAAATTTACATTTTCCAACTCCTTACTTATCTGCAGCCTACTGCAACCTTTTTTTTTATAGACTTACATTTTTCAACTCTTTACTTATCTGCACCCTACTGCAACTTTTTTCAAAAGAGACTTACATTTTCAACTATTTACTTATCTGCACCCCACTGCAACCTTTTTTTTTTTCAAAAAAAAGACTTCCATTTTTAAACTCTTTCCTTATCTGCACCCTACTGCAACTTTATTAAATAAAGTTACAATTTTCAACTCTTTACTTATCTGCACCCTACTGCAACTTTTTTAAAATAGACTTACAATTTTCAACTCTTTACTTATCTGCACCCTACTGCAACTTTTTTAATAAACTTACATTTATTAACTTTTTACTTATCTGTACCTTACTGCGACTTTTTTAAATAGACTTACATTTTTCAACGCTTTACTTACCTGCACCCTACTGCGACTTTTTTGAAAAATAGACTTACATTTTTCAGCTCTTTACTTATCTGCACCCTGTTGAAACTTTTTAAAAAAATAATACAATTACATTTTTCAACTCTTTACTTATCTGCACCCTACTGCAACTGTTTTCTTTAAAAATAGACCTATATTTTTCAACTCTTTACTTATCTGCACCCTACTGCAACTTTTTTAAATAGACTTACATTTTTCAACTCTTTACTTATCTGCACCCTACTGCAACTTTTTTAAATAGACTTACATTTTTCAACTCTTTACTTACCTGCACCCTGCTGCAATTTTTTAAAATAATCTTACATTTTTCAACTCTACTTATCTGCACCCTACTGCGACTTTTTTAAATAGACTTTTATTTTTTTCAACTCTTTACTTATCTGCACCCTACTGCAACTTATTTAGTGTTTATTTTGAAAAAAAATCCCAAAATTGTATGATACAACTTTAAACTTATCCATACATACCCTAACATACGTACATCAATATTACAGTGTTCTGATGCCAAAACCTGTCCAAAGAGATGGATAATAGTTTCCACAGCATATAACTAATACAATACATCTTGCTGTTGAGCTGAAGTAATGTAGAACAACTTGCCATGGGCATTTCCTAGGAAAGTCCATTCATTCCCAACACTTTACTTTTCTGAACCCTATTGCAATTTTAATTCTTCAAATTTTGAAACTAAAAAGTTACAGCTGAGCCTATCAAGCAAAATTTTTCTTATACCGTTTTTCTCCAAAAATAAGCCCTACCTCAATAATAAGCCCTAGCTGGATTTTTGAGGATTTATGGAGTAGGCTTGAAATATAAGCCCTACTCCAAAAATAAGACTCCTACACCTAAAGTACCAAAATTCCTGCACTGCGAGACTCTCCCCATCTTACTGATCAGTGAGAGCCCCCGCTGTAATGCCTTATCAGAGCTTACCTGTATACCTGATAATAATCCCTAGCTAGTGTTTGGGGGCAAAACAATATAAGACCTGTCTTATTTTTGGAGAAACACAGTAGCTGTTACTGCAATTCATCTGTCCCTGTTCAAAACAATAGGATGTTTTGGGGAAATAAGTAAATATGAAAAAAAATATATTATATTTTACTCCCCCCCCCCCCCCCCTTCTACAACTTTAACATTTCTAATTTTAAAACTTAAAAGTTATAGTTGGTTCTTTTAGATGTTACTTCCACAAAGTTCCAACCAATGTCCTGCAAAACTGTCCCTATTCAGTTTGACACTTGTTTGACCAAAATTGTGAAAAAAATTGGGTTTGGAACATCTAGGACCTACATTTTAACCCTAAGCCTTGTCCTATTTCTGACTGTAACCATAACGCTAACCAAAACTCATGTTGGGTGCGAAGATCGTTTTGGTTTTAATTTGAGATTTTATTTAACTAAAAACAAAAAACCGGTTTTATAAGGGTCAATTTACCGGTCCCCAGCACTTCTGATATTGCTTTGCTGTCGCTCTGGTCGCTATTTTGACAATTTTCAGATTTGGGTCAGCTGGAGTAAGGTGAACAACTTTGTAAAAATAAAAAAAACACAACATGATTTTGTACAGCTCTGTCTGGAGTTGTTTATGCCATATGTGTCCCTGACAATAAGCCCTAGCTGGCATTTGGGAGAAAAAAATTGTATAAAACCTGTCTTATTTATGGAGAAACAGGGTAATGTTTCTGCATTATGTTATACAATATGCCGAAAATCCTGGGTCCCTAGTTCAGATTAAAACATGGAATAACTTAGGGACATATATATGAACAGGAACAGATTTCAGCAACACTGGTGTAACATGACAGAAACATTACCCCGATATATATATATACACAAAACAAGGTAATGTTTCTGCCACTATGTATAACAATATAATATAATAATATATATATAATAATATATATATATAAATAAATATACACCACACCGGCGATTTAAAAAAAGTCCACGCACTCGCAACATGTAATACAAGCAATAGGATTTCATTCCTCCAAGCTCAAAAGAGCGACGTTTTCCAGCCCCCTCCCTCACAGAGCCTTATTGGCTTGAATGCTTCTTGTATCGTGAAGCTTTTGCTTTGCTGGCACCCTCTATCTAATATTATCACGTAGTTCTTGGACGAGCTGCTATTTTGTATATTTTATATATATATATATTACAATAAATTATATATATAAAACATATATAAATTATATATATATATATATATACACATATATACACATATATATATATATATATATATATATATATATACATACATATATATATTTACATTTTCCAGGGCCTTACTTTTTTGCATCCCACCACAAGTTGGACACTTCCAATTTTCAGACGTAAAGGTTACAGTTGGTTCTTTTAGATGTTACTTCTACAAAGTTCCAACCAATGTTCCTCAAAACTGTCCATATTCAGTTTGACACTTGTTTGACCAAATTGTGTTTGGGACATATAGTACCTACATTTTTAAATTAAACTCACTCTGACCCCATTCTCCTAATTCTAACTGTAACCGTTACTCTAACCCAAATTTGTGGGGTCAAGATTTGTTCTGTTTTTACTGGTTTTATAGGGGTCAATTTACCAGTCCCCAGCACTTCTGATATTGCTGTGCTGTTGCTCTGGTCGCTATTTTGACAATTTTCAGATTTGGGTCAGCTGGAGTAAGGTGAACAACTTTAAAAAAAACAACAATGTGATTTTGTAATACTCTGTCTGTAGTTGTTTATGCCATATGTGTCTCTATGCGTGACCCAGTGGTTGTAAAGTGACTTTTTAGCTTGTAATGGATAAAATTTGTTAAAACAGTAATGGTGGGCACATCAGATACAAATCTGTCCTTCCTTCACTTCCCTCTTGGCTTGACATATCCCAAAATGAGTGGAGCAAGACACTTTTCTCTTGGAGTTGGGTCCAATTTGACTGAATCCATTCAAGCAACTGCCCAAAGAAACCGTGGCTGCTAGATCGTTAGCATCTAAACTCACTAAAGAAAATATTTCTAAGGAGATTCTAATGGAACCGGAGAAATGCAAAGTAAATTAAGTAAAAAAAAACGTTTCCAAAAGAAAGTTCATAAGTGATTCCAAGATTTGGGTAAGATGAGGCTCCTAACACAGGCCTGATATACCATCAGAATGGTCACTAATAGGTAAATAGGACTTAAAGGGTAACTTCAGTTTTGTAGGCTGTCATGTCATGATGGGTGGTACTGATGCTAATGGGACCTGCACCATGTCTGAAGTGTCTATTGGTTAATCAGTAATAAAAATATAGAGGTGTCCTTTCCTACCTTCCTGCTAAACGACAGGTGGCTTTGGGTTTTGCTCAATGAAATATGCACCAGACAGAATAAGCATTTACAACCATACAATGAAAACATTGTTACAAAATGTTTCTCTCTGTAGAAAATAGTTCCACGTCCTCTGTCCTCCCAAAACCTCGCAGCCTCTGACATTGCACGTTTGATAACACGAAGACTTAGATTTAGAAAAATTATCATGTGTGACCAAACCACACCTACACAATTCTGCAAGTCTGCAACTCTTTCCAAGGCTGAACCTTGGGAGCTTCGGGGAAGATGAGATAAAATGTTTTTGTATTTTTTGAGTAGTGAAGTTGTGAAAATCGTCTCGCATCGCCCAAGTGTACAGTAGTACAGCAACCCGTTAAGGTGGGAAAACTAATAATAGATAGATAGATTATGAGATAGATAGATAGATAGATAGAAAGATAGATATGGGATAGAAAGAAAGATAGATAATAAATATATGAGATAGATAGATATGAGAGCTAATAGATATGATTATGAGATGATAGAAAGATAGATAGATAGATAATAGATAGAACGATAGAAAATAAAATAAGCTATGAGAAAGAATAGATAGTATAGATAGATAGATAGATATGAATAGGATAAGAGATAATAGATAATAGATAGATGATAGATAGAAAGATAGATAGATTAGATATAGTAGGATTATGAGATAGATAATAGATAGAGAATAGATAAGAGATAAATAGATTTAGATATGAGATAGATAGATAGAGATAGATAGGAGATTATAGATAGGAGATAGATAGATATGAGATAGATAGATATGGGAGATAGATAGTACATATGAAGATAGATAGATAGTAGATATGAGAAAGAAAGATATAGATAGATAGATAGATTGATATAGAAAGATCTATAGATAGATAAGAGATAGAAAGATAGATATGAGATAGATAGATATGATATATATAGATAGCTATGAATAAATAGATAGATATGATATAGAATAATAGATATAAATAGATAAAGATAGATAGATAAGGGATAGATAGATAGATAGATAGATAGATTTAGATAGATAGATAGATATGAGATAGATAGATAGATAATAGATAGAGATAGATAGAAAAATAGATAGGAATAGAGATATGAGATAGATAGATAGATAGATAGGAGAAATAGATAGATATGAGAAAGATCTATTATGAGATAGATAGAATAGATATAGAATAGATAGATAGATATAGATAGATAGATGAGATAGATATTAGAAAGATAGATAGATAGATATAATATGAGAAAGATAGATCTTAGATACTAGATAGATAGATAGATAGTTGATCGATAGATATGAGCTAGATATGAGATAGATAGAAAGAATAGATAGATAGGAGATAGATATGAGATAGATAGATTTCTAAGAGTTGATAATGAAAACAATCAGCAGTTTATCTCCCAGAACATAATGGAACAACTTATATCTAACTAAAAACTAAGCTTTGGATGCAGCTCTGGTTGTGACTAGAGTCTCGGATGTTGTAGCGTTAGGCCAGTATGAGAGAAATTAACTGTAAAGTTCTGGAGTTTTCCTTTAAGACACTTGTGCTTTTTCTTGCCGTTTCCTCCCCACTGGAAGGCATTATGCGTCTTGGAACTCTCTGCCTGACTTCTCCCTCTATATCTGCTGGTTATAAAAGTGTCATCGTTTCCTCTGCTTCACTTCACTCCCTATTTTTTTCAATATGATTTTGTTTCCTCACAAACTCAAGGACTTAAAGTTTAAGTTTGGAATTTCACGCTCAGTCAAGTTCAGGAAATCTGATCTGTGGCGGCGGCAGGAATCGGCTCATCTGCAGTAAGGAAGCCATTGCCGGTGGATCTGCATCTACCATTAGTCAGGCAGATTGGGGTCCTGATATTTGCATTGGATCTTAGGGGGGGGGGGCAGTGTCTTGTTCTGTCTGCTATTATTAAAAATGGACCATTAATTCTTGTTCTTTAAAGTGGAAAGTGAGGAGATAACCAGTGACCCAACAAAGAGAATTATGCCATGAAATAGGATACAAAGTAATAATTTCAATAATTTCATCTTTTAAACAAAACCCCAATTGACAAACTCATATTTTTTTAGGAACCAATCTAAATTTTTCCCATCTTAAGGAGGGGAAAGATAGTTTATTTGGAAAACCATGGTGTAAAAAAAACTAGCATTCAACCCCCTAGCAAGGGGGAAGTTTTGTACTTGTCTTCCCGACCTGTGTGTGACGAGCAGTTTGCATGCACCAAAATTGGCAGCCTAGAGCTAGGCTGCAAGAGAAAAGCTTATTGATGAGTAAGTTGTCATGTGGTGGGCTTAGAACAGGTGGGGTCCATACCACGGAGGTTTTTGTAACCCACATTACGGGCTGTGTGACACAGCAAACATGCACTGAAGGGGCACCAAAACCCAGGCGCAAAATATAGACCGTGGCTATTAATGAATGAGTGATCATTTGGGAAATTTTTTGACGGTGGATCCATAGGTCTTTTGTGAGTTAAAAGGGGCTGAGGTCCATACCATGTGATGTGACCTCACACCTGGCCCCGTAAAGCTACAACCCAGCCACTCCCATCATCGACCGAATGATCATGGAACACTATGTGAATGGACTTCCTCAGGAGATTCACCGCTGGGTTGCCCAGGGAGACCCAAACATGCTGGATCAACTGGTTGCACTACTGAGGCTTAGCTGGGGCCTGGAATCAGACCACAGCAGTCCAGAGGTCCAGTGCCAAGGCTCACCTGCTTTGATCGGGGAGAGCCTCCAACCCATCGGGTGATCCACCCAAGGAAAAGGGGTTTGGGGGGGCCCCCAAAAATACTGGTAAATTTTTTTTGCGCAAACTTAGAAACTTTTGCTAACAATAGATGTGAAATGTGTGGAGCCTTACATATAGTATTTGCTCCACTGAAATTAAAAAAAATTAAAAGGGAAGGGGATAAAAGGGTCCACGGGGGCGGCAGACCCCGGGGTGCTTTTGCTGGGGTGTCAAAAAGGGGGCATTGCAGCACCTGCCTCACGAAACTGAGGAGGGGGGTCCCCTACCTCTCCATGCTTGCCCACCCTTTTCCATTGCATTCCTTCGGAAAAGGCCCCATAGGCAACTCCGGTGAAGGGGTCAGGGAGTAACTGGACTCACAAGCTTGGTCACATTTTTAAGAGATCAAACCCCAGAAAAGGGGGTGGGGGTTGGGTGAATTTCATGGGACAAAACCACTCCCACTTTCCAAAGTCACGTAAGACGCTGGGTGACACTGAAACACAGGGGGGTAGTGAAGACTTTTTTTGGGGCTTTGGCAAACCCCAATATGTCCTAAAAGCGGGATCCCTGGGCTCTCACCCCCCTTTTCCCCTACTGAGAGACGAAAATGATGAGTAGGGGTGACCACTATTGCACCTGGTACCTAGAAGTGTTTGCCAGAGAGGAGGATGAGCTGCCTACTCCTGAGCAAAATGTTCCTGACCTCGAGGTGTCATGGGAGAACTTCGGAACTGCTCTGTTGGGAGACCTCACCCTAAAACATGCATGGGAAGGCGTAACGAGGTTCCGCAGGAGCCAAATGCTGAGAAACGTTATCCACCCTTTGCTATTACCCTATGGGAAAATGGTGCTTGATATGGCTCTCACTCATGTGCTAGGGGGTCACTTGGAGGCAGACAAAACAGAAGAGCGAGTTCTGCAAAGATTTTATTGGCCAGGTTGCTATCAGGAGATTGTGAGCTTTTGTAGGTCCTGCCACACTTGTCAGTTAACCGCACCTATGTCCCATTTTAGAAGCCCCTTAGTTCCCCTGCCAATAATCAAGGTGCCAATTGAGAGCATAGACATGGATTTGGTAGGGTCATAGATCAAGTCTGTCCGGGGCCAACAATATATTCTTGTAGTACTTGACTATGCCACCAGGTACCCTGACGTCATTCCCCTGCAGGATACCTCCTCAAAATGTATTGCCAGGGAGTTGTTTCACATTTTGGTGAGAACTGGCCTATCGAGAGAAATCCTAATGGACCAGGGTACACCTTTCATGACCAGGGTAATGAAGGATCTGTGTAAACAGCTCAGAACCTCTGTGTATCATCCCCAAACAGAAGGCATAGTGGAGAGGTTCAACAGAACCCTGAAGAGAATGCTGAGGAAGATGGTGGAAAAGTATGGTAGGGACTGGGATTGTCTGCTGCCCTACCTCCTATTCTCCATCCAAGAAGTCCCTCAGTCCTCTACAGGCTTCTCACCATTCAAGCTACCATATGGGAGACAGCCCAATGGTTTGCTGGATATTGTCAAAGAAACGTGGGAAAGTGAGGCCACCCCCTACACAAGCATGTGGCCCAAATGCAGGATCACATTGTGTTATGTCCATTGTGAGGGAACACAGGCAAAGGGCCCAAAAGTCCCAGAGTCAGGTCCACAATAGAGCGGCTAGGGTTGAGCAGTTTAACCCTGGTGACCGTGTACTGCTACTTGGTCCCACAGTTGAGAGTAAGTTCCAGGCAAAGTGGAAAGGTTCTTATGAAGTGGTGGAGAGGGTTGGAGAGATAAATTATAAGATCCATCAGCCATGGAAAAGAAAACCTTTCCAACTCTACCATGTAAACTTAATTAAGCGTTGGCATGACAGACAATCTCTAGTAGCAACCCTGACCACCCAAGTGGAAGCCACCTCAGATATTGAGAAAGTTACCATAGGCGACGCTCTGTCCAAACCCCCAAAACAGGAAACTAGGGAGTTTCTACAAAAGGGATAAAGATAACTTCACCGACCTCCCTGACACTACGGATGTCGTTCCACATGAGATAAATAGTTAGGGATAAATAGGGAGAAATAGTTTATTGATGCAAATGTATTTGTCAATCAAAAAGGAGACACTTAAGAAGTAAGAAGGTCCAGGAGTCAAAAAATTGGCACTGTCCCTCCAACAAAAGTGACACTTGGGATCTATGCAGAAGACTCCCGGGCAGGAAATTGTGCTCTTGGTCTAAGGGCCAGAAGAGAAATTTGATACTGTGGCCTTGGCTCTTGGGCCGGCACAGGAATTTGTATGGCTTAAGGGCCAAGAAACTGAGACAGTTTGAGATAGTTGCTACAAAAAAACCCTCCATTCACAACCAGTATACTAAATGAAAGGGTAAGAGGGAGCACAAGCAGCAAACTGATCTAATATACTGTAGCTGTATCTTATATGAGTAAAACAAACAACTCCTAAGGGGTAGTCTTCGCTTCTAGGGAGAGTCATCATATAGATGTGAGGAGACTTATGCACCATTAGTTGCTCCACTGAAATTTCAATACATTCTAAAGGGCTCACGGGATATGAGCTAGGACTCTTGTAGCACCACCTATTGGATGCGGTCTTCCACAAAAGAGGGTGCTACAAGAGTACTAGCTCATATCCCATGAGAATGTATTTACATTTCAGTGGAGCAACTACTAGTATGTAAGTCTCCACACATCTACCCATCTATTGTAAGTCAAAAGTTTCTAAGTTTGCCGGTAACAAAATGACCATTACCTCAAGCCACCATAGGGATCAGTAAATATTACCACCAGTCCATAGGGGTTATCTCCCAGCACAGACGGGTTAACCACTACTCCAACGCATCCATTTGACCCCACGTTCAGGTCTACACATGAAGAAAGTTTGGAACAGCATGTATGTGTGTATGAATGTCATTAATGAACTATATGTTGCACCTAAATTGACACTACAACCATGACTAAGAGGGTCCAGGACACCAAGTGGATATAAAACCAATGAAAACTTCTTGTTTTTTTGCTATTAAAATATTTTTCACAGTAAAAAAAAAAAAAAAAAAAAAAAAGTCATGGGTCCTGAGGAAACAGATTTCTTGTATTATGCTCACAGCGCTCAGCTTCCAGATACCAACAAAGAGAAAGCCTTGACATCTCTGTGCGCCAGTAAACAGGGAAGAGAGCAAGAAAATGTGAGAGGAACTCTATCTGTTCCATGGAAACGAGCTCCAGAAGTCACGGATCTGTACTCTCTGCTCCGCGTCAGAATAAACAAGCGGAAACTTACATTTTACATCATTGTTAAGAGACAATAAGGAGAATACAGACGGATGATCTTCTCCGGAGATGGAATTATAAACCATTCTCTAGTCTGAACCTGAAGATTTCTCCAATATACAGCTTAAGGTGCGTTATATCACAATATTGTAACTCAGCTGCATCTCCATGTTACCGTACTATGGTAACCAACTCATTTATGCCTCATTTATGAGAATTGGTGAATTTACCACATAAATCTAAATCCAAAAAAAAAAAGTTGGAAACTTAACAAATTTCAAGACTATAACTACAAAATCTGCCCCATGTAAAAATAAACTACATATCTGCCCATGTACAAGAATAAACTAATAATACTGCTCCCAGTACAAGAAATAACTACTATAAACTGCCCTATTACAGAAATAACTACTAAATACGCCCTATGTACAAGAAATACCTCATAAACTGCCCCTTGACAAATATAACTACTTAATACGCCCCCAGTGAAAAGAAATAACAAATATAATCTGCCCCCTGTACAAAAAACATAACTACTATAATACCTGCCCTCCTATGTACAAGAAAATAACTACTATAATACTTCCCTTTTGTACAAGAATATAACTACTATAATATGCCCTATGACAAGAATATAACTACTATAATTTCTGCCCCCTATGTACAAGAATATAAATACTATAATTCTGCCCCCTATTTTACAAAATATAACTACTATAAACTGCCCCCTAATGTAAAAGAATTAACTACTATAATAACTCCCCCCAAATGTACAAGAAAAATAAACTACTATAATACTGCCCCTATGTACAAGAATATAACTACTATAATCTGCCTCCTAGAAATAAGAATATAACTACTATAATACTGCCCCCCATTGTCAAGAATATAACTACTATATACTGCCCCTATGTACAAGAATATAACTACTAAAATTTACGCCTCCTATGTACAAGAATATAAACTACTATAATACTGCCCCAAATGAAACAAGAATATAACTACTATAATACTGCCCCCTATGTACAAGAATATAACAAACTATAATACGCCCCCATGTCAAGAATATAACTACTATAATACTGCCCTCCTATGTCACGATTAAAATCCATTCTCTCCACTTAAAATGTTCTTACGCTATGTCCAAGTTATTTTCCCATTCGCCTTGTCATGGGGAATTCACATCTTAATGTTATCCAAGAATTACTCTTACTTTAAGATTGCTCACCTTGGAATTTCTATAAAATGCCCTTGTCTTAGAAATCCATAATAGCTTAGTAAAAGTTCATAAAATTCAGGCCTTGTCCAGGAAGTATCCGGGTATTCCCCCTATGTTGAGAGAAGCCAAAGGCCCAAGTGTTTAATCCTGTCAGTGAGAATACATGTTTGTGGGTCTGGTAGTAAACCCCTACCACTGATAGAGAGGACTCTTTGTACGTTTAGTTAGTGGCTGGACGCCTAGGATTTATTTTGTTTGCTGTATATGTTTTTCCCGGTGTTAAGAATAAAGCTGGCGGAGGCCAGACTGCAAAAGAATCCTGTGTCGACTTGCTGTTTCGTTTACCAAAGCGCCGATCCCAGAACGAGAGTGTCCCCCAGGCCGGGCCAAGATGGCGGCCGAACACGAGTGAACGCCTACACTATGTACAAGAATATAACTACTATAATACTGCTCCTATGTACAAGAATATAACTACTATAATACTGCTCCCTATGTACAAGAATATACTGCTAATACTGCCCTCTATGTACAAAAAATATAACTACTATAATACTGCCCCTATTACAAAGAATATAACTACTATAATCTACTCCTAAAGTACAAGAATATAACTACTATAA
This sequence comes from Phyllomedusa bahiana, assembly GCA_025379985.1. NCBI lineage: Eukaryota > Metazoa > Chordata > Amphibia > Anura > Hylidae > Phyllomedusa > Phyllomedusa bahiana. Next base: position 4,730 of record JAODAL010029108.1, on the reverse strand, counting down.
TACTGCCCTCTATTACAAAATATAACTACTATAATACTGCCCAATGACAAGAATATAACTAATATAATACTGCTCCTATGTACAAGAATATAACTACTATAATACTGCCTCCTATGTACAAGAATATAATTACTATAATACTGCCCCCTATGTACAAGAATTTTAACTACTATAATACTGCTCCTATGTACAAGAATATAATACTATAATACTGCCTCCTATGTACAAGAATATAACTACTATAATACTGCTCCTGTACAAGAATAAAAACACTATAATACTGCTCCTATGTAACAAGAAAAATAACTACTATAATACTGCTCCTATGACAAGGAATATAACTACTATAATTACTGCTCCATGTACAAGAATATAACTACTATAATACTGCCCCCTAAGGGAACAAAATAAACTACTATAATACTGCCCCCTGTGTACAAGAACAAAAACAATATAATACTGCCCCTAAGTACAAGAACATAACTACTAAAATACTGCCTCCTATGTACAAGAATATAACTACTATAATACTGCCTTCTATGTACAAGATATAAACTACTATAATACTGCCTCCTATGTACAAGAATAATAACCTACATAATTATACTGCCCCCTATGAACCAAGAATATAACTGCTATAATACTGCTCCCTATGTACACAGAATGTAACTACTATAAATACTGCCCATATGTACAAGAATTTAACTACTATAATTCTGACCCCTATGTACAAGAATATAACTACTATAATACTGCCCCTATGTACAAGAATATAACTACTATAATAATGCTCCTATGTACAAGAATATATCTACTATAATACTGCCTCTTATTTATTACAATATATCACCTATAATACTTTCCTTGTTGAGTCTCCTAGTCTTCCACCTCTTGTCCATCCCCTCCATTCCTTACACATTATCATTTTCTATGGTAAAGGATCTTCTACTGTATTCAGCTTCTTCTCATGCCTTCTATGCATTATATATTGTAAGCTTCTATAGTAAAAGATCTTACTCTCCCCCTTCTTTTCCATCCCCTATATGCATTATAGATTTTAAGATTCTATAGTCAGGGATGGTACTGTTCCCCCTCTTGTCCATTCCCTCTGTGCATTATAGATTGTAAGCTTCTATTGCAAGGGATACTCTTCTTCCACTTTTGTGCATCCCCTTCACTTCTTTAAGACTGACCACCTCTAGAATTGTAGGTACTCATTACACATGTTCCATTATGTGCACCTGGTTTGGGCAACGAAGGTGCAATTTCAATAAGTAGGATAAAACTAAACCTTGTAATACTGACAACCCATGTTCTCCTCTGTTGACCCTCGTATCATGGACAGTCAAGGGGTTTGTATGAGAAGTTAGTACAAACACAATGCTGAAGTCTTAAGAGTATTACATTGTATCTGCACAATACTGAGCTCCATAGCGAACAATGGAGCAGGTTAAAGGATCATAACTGTACTTGTTGCTAAGCTATAAGACGATTGACACTTATGTATCTCCTACCATAGCGGCAGTGATTGTTTTCCATCATTATCGATCCCAGACCAGGAGGTCAACATTGAGTTTACGAGGCGCGATCTACAAGGGTCATGTCACCTGTGAGACACTGGCGCAGAGATCGATACAAATGAAGGAAAAATTTTATCTTAATTGTAAAATAAATAGACCAGATTTTGGAGCCAAATAAAAGGGTTAAAAGCTTGTCAAGTTCATAGATCCAGGCTAAAAGTGTTATATCCCGGGCAGGTTTTTAAAAGGGGGAAAGCTTGATATGAACAGTCCTGACCTTGATTTGGTTAGATAATAAATTTTTAGGATTTTTTTGTCTAAAGGAGTGAAGACAAACAATCTCTAGAGATACAGGGGAAAAACCAAAATTTAAAAAAAAATTTTACCTCAGTACCCTGCCACCACAAACGGTTCTGATAAAGAACACCCCAAGAGGAAAAACTTTTAATCGACACAAATAGTACGAGCTGAAGTACTATTCCAAAAACCCCACCATTGTGGGCCCTTTCCAGCTCAATAGCTGGATACAAAATGACCCAGGACAGGCACTCCTTTATGCTCCTGGGGAAAAAATGACAGGTGCATCTATTCGAATAACAACTCAAACTCCCACTGCAAGGGGAAAAATTTAAATGATCAGACTGCACATTTCTTGGGACTTTACACCAGTATGCATGTGGCAAAACCCGAGGTGCGGCAGCCCCCGAATCTGTTTTTATGGGGCACTAAGGCTTTAACCGGCAAAGGTCACCACACTTTTTTCACCCTTTGAAGCTTTATCATAGCAATTGAAACCGGGGGCCCCCCCCCCTCATGCCCAAGATGTGCAGTGGTTGTTTAATGGGTATTTTTCATTTTTTTCAGTCTCTCCCCTGCATTTAAAATGTGGTTTTTCGCATACGGGTGAACAAGCCAAATAATGTGCCGGGCATTTAATGTTCCCTAGCATGGATCTTGATTGTTATTCAGCAATCAATGCACCTTCATTTTTTTCCCAGGAGCATAAAGGGTAGAGCCTGCTCCCGGGCTCATTTAGTCCAGCTATTTACTTTAACAGGGCCCACAATGGTGGTGTTTTTTTTTAAGTAAGTAATGTCCCCTTTTTTGTGTGGTTTTTTTTTTTAAGTACATATTCCCCCACGAACCAAATTAAGCCATGTTCACACGACTTAAAACTGGACGTATTTCGGTCCGTAATTACGCGCCGGAGTGCGCAAATTACGGGCTGAATACGTCCTAGTAACTACGGTAATCCACAGTTCTCATAGAGAACTATGGATTAAGTCTCCTCTCCCTGCTCGGCGAATACGCCGTGGGGGGAGATAAGTGACATGTGAATTACCAGCGGCGTATATGCGCCGATAGCAGTGATTCTCTATGGGCCGGCGAGGTGCGGGCCCCCCGCTAACTCCCCCGCTCTTGCCCCGCCCCCGGCCACACGGCGTACTTGCGGGGCGTAATTACAGCCCGCAGTTAAGCCGTGTGAACCTAGCCTTACAGTCACAGACAGGACTGGATCCTCTGTGTCAGCCGCGAGTCTGGTGTAAGGCCACAGTGAGTCTAAGGAGCCTCTGGTCTTCTGCCCCCCCCGCAAGGAGTTTTGGATTCCACAGCAGGGAACTTCCATGTCACTACCACCCAACGTAGTCGCTTACAGTGATGGCTGTTCAGAGGCGTAAATTTAGGCCGCTGGGCCCTAGTGCAAAAAGTGAAATGGGTCCCCCAGCTACCATGTGCCACTTACAGTGCTGGTGTCTCCTTATATTGCAGAAGAGCTTTTGGGCCACCTCAGATGCCAGGGCTCGGCAGAAACTGCTACCGACGCACCCCCTACAGCTACGACCCTGTGGCTGTTCTGTAGGCATGGTGCAGGAGGGTCAGGCAGAGAGGGATGTCGGGTAACTAACAGAAGAAGTTCAGGGCAGGCAGCATATTATCATAAATGGGTCACAAGTCAGAGGTCAGGACAGTCACAAGTGGGTCAAAAATAGCCTAGGATCAATACCAGAAAATCGGACACATAAGTCTCACACTGATGCAAAATAAAGTGCACCAATAATTGGGCGGTGTCCACATAAATATCTAAAGGTGGCATGGGCTAGGTTGGGAAGGTCAGTGGCGAGCTCTTCATCTTTAAGTTGCAGAACGTACATGGAAGTGCCCCATAGACATGGAATATGCACAAAAGGACTGGAGGAAGAGGACGTCGACAGGAAACGAGGACGCCCACAGCTCAGCAAATGAGTCACGCGACTACTGATAATAACAAAATACTGGTGTATTCTTATATAGGATGGGGACACTTGGGTTCCCTAAGGCACTAGGGCTCAGGTGTGACTGCTATCTCTGCACCTTTGCCCCTAACCCCATATGTATTCAGGAGACCCAGCATTTCCAATGACTCCATGTTTGATAGTCTGTATTCACCATAAAAGTTAGTTAAGAGGAGGAATCTTCCCTGTCGCTCGAGTGTTTATAAGATACTGTGTATCCGTTCTGAGCAAATGGCATCATTTCCAGACAATTACTACTGTTGTTGGGGGACCTCCACCTCACACATTAGCCTGCTCTGCGGTCACACACAGCCCACACCTCATGTAACGAGAACAAAAAACTGATTCCACTTATAAGAGACAACAGTAACATGACCCCGAACAGCAGGAGGAAAACCATCCACCATAATCACTGCATCACTGGCAATAAATGTATTACTGCTATATGACTGCACCGGGTCACTACACAGACAGGCGGTGACTCACTACTTACAGGGGAAATTACTATATACCCGCTATATATAGGCTTCAAAAGGCTCCAATGACGAGATGAAACATCGTGAGATGGATATAGCTGAAGAAAGCTTGTATTTATTTGGAAGTGCTGCTTTCTGTTTTTGGTTCTATCTATCTCATATCTATCTATCTATCTATTCTATCCCTATTTATCTATTATCTTTTATACTATCATCTATCTCATTTTCTATCTATCTATCTATCTCATATCTATCCCATCTATCTATCTATCTTCATATCTATCTATCTCATAACTATTTTATCTATCTCCCTATCTAATCTATCTACACCATATCTATCTATCCAATATCTATCTACTTATCCATATCTATCTAACTATCCTTCATTTTCTATTATCTATCTATTTTCATATCTATCTATCTATCTATCTTTTCTATCTATCTCTATCTATTATCTAAAC